>JAVTVY010044380.1:0-219061 GCA_036873755.1 Hanleya hanleyi | reverse complement strand
CTCTCCTTCATCGCATCACCAGTGGCGTTCGTCTCCCCGGACTTATCTTCACTGGGTCTGACCTCCTCTTCAGTAGGAAGTTGTCGCTCAAACCGTAGAGACGGACCATGAATCAAACGCTGATGCCGTCTTAACTGACTGCGTCGTTTGAAGCGTTTAGCACAATCCTCGCATGGACGCTTGCGTGGCCCATGAATTGAACGATAGTGGCGCAGTAACTGATCCTCCCGATTAAATGACCCTGCGCAGATTATACAAGTATACCGTGCATCGTTGTGGGTGGAGGCCTCGTGGCGTCGAAAATTATCTAGACGAGTAAACTACCTCTGACAAGTTGTGCAAGTGAACATCTTGGTGGAATCGCCCAGAAAATGTTCGATGTTGTCAGGCGTATGACTCTGCACCGGGGCATGAATCAACCGTTGGTGTCGCAGCAACTGACTGCGTCGTTTGAAGAGTTGACCACAATCCTCGCATGGACGCTTGGGTGGCCCATGAATTGAACGTTCGTGGCGCAGTAAATGATCCTCCCGATTAAATGACCGTGCGCAGGTTATACAAGTATATAGTGCACCGTTGTGGGTGGAGGCCTCGTGGCGTCGCAAATATTCTGGGCGGGTAAACTGCTTCTGGCAAGTTGTGCAAGTGAACATCTTGGTGGTTGACAGAGTGTCTGATGAAACGGCCAGGCCGCTTCCCTTTTATAGCACGCTAGCTGGTGATCTATTTTTAGCACACTCTACCCCCAGGGGGCTGTTCACAGCATCTGTGAAGTCATCAGTACGAGTAGTAGCGAAAGTGAGCGTTTTGGGGCAGTGAAGGATGGTATTTGGTGTAGAGATGGACCATCCTTGGTCCGAATGCGTCATGGGAGGTGTCATGTTGTAGCTCTAGGGGTGTAGACCCCAATTTAAGGATAGCGACAGCATCTGAGACGTCATTGGTGACGTCATCAGTACGAGTAGTAGCGAAAGTGAGCATTTTTTAGCAGTGAAGGATGTTACTTGGTGTAGACATGGACCATCCGCGGTGCGAATGCGTCGTGTGAGGTGTCATCTTATAGCAACGCCTACCAACGTCATTCTTAATGCTTCAACGCCCTGGTGAAGTAGCTCAGAAGCTCTGATATTCCATGGAATTGTTACTAATTCTTCGAAATGCAGTGACGCCCATCAACGCCCGTCGCTACACCTTAACACGCTAACATAACGCCATGATATAGACCGAAGAGAGAACAACAACAGCAACAACAGCAACAACAACAACAAGGATGACACATGAGAGAACAACAACAACAAGAAGTTTTTTCATATAGTTTATTCTCTCCAATGTTACATCATACCCACGCTGGGGGAGCCGCGTTGGGTATATTTACAATTCAAGAAGATTCTTGTCCAATCAGAGGCCACCATTTGTATCTGTCATATTCGTTCCTGTCCGTTAGATGTATTCTCGGCTACTCTTGTCCAATCAGAAGTCGCCATTTCAGAAAGTTCCATCTTCGACCATGTTCGCTCTGAACCGTTTGTTCTAATCGTCATCGGGCAGGTCAGGATACCGTTGAGGAAACATATCCTCAGATAGTTGTTTGTGCATTCTGAGTAGCTATCAGTGCATGGGTGAATACTTTCATCCGATGGGGGTGGTGGGTCAGCTTAACCACGAAGAATGTAACATTGGTGACCCTCTCCACTATCCACTTGGTGTTGGGACGCTGTTCATAGGCCCATTCCAAGGGATCCACAGTGTCCAGTTGGGCCAGCATCGTCTCTAGCGACGCCCGATTGGTAATGGTGAAAGGATGGTCGTACACTGGGTTGATGGCACTGGAATAGAAATAGCACAATTCACGCGTCATCTTATGGCATAAGATGTACCCAAATGCTACATTTAATGTGAAGGACGGAGGTTGGTCATTGAAGATGGCTTCCACGTAGCTGCGTAGACGGGCGAGGTCGGTCAGTCGGAAATTGCATAGTTCAACATACGGCAGTGATCACAATGCCGATTAATCTCACCGGATGATCTGCGGCAGATCGCTGGGAACATCCACCGCATCTTCCAGAAAATGTTCCTTGTTGTCAGGCGTATGACTGGAAACAGTAATGCTAGGGACCGGCTGGATATCTAGGCTCTTCTGAGCTGTGGGTATAGACGGGCTCTGCGTGATCGCATCACCAGTGGCATTCTCCTCCCCGGGTTCATCTTCAGTTGATCTGTCCCTCCTGGGTGCCTCTTTAGTGGGAAGTTGTCCCTCATACCGTGGTGACGGACCATGAATCAAACGCTCATGCCGTTTTAACTGACTGGGTCGTTTGAAGAGTTGACTAAATTCTTCGCATGGACGCTTGGGTGGCCCATGAATTGAACGTTCATGGCGCTGTAAATGATCTGGGCGCTGAAACGACAGTGTAGGCCTACATATCGTACAGCTATACCGGGCGGTTCCATCGTGCTTGGTAGCCTCATGGCGGCGCAAGTCGTGCCGGCGAGTGAACGATTTCGAGCACGTAGTACAAGTGAACATCTTGGTGGTTGACAGAGTGTCTGATGAAACGGTCAGGCCGTTTCCTTTTTATAGCAAGCTAGCTGTTGATCTATTTTTAGCACAATCAGTTTAACTTGAACGTCAGCGACAAGAACCCGGATGTAGGCGCGGACGGCTATAAAAAGGAAACGGCCTGACCGTTTCATCAGACACTCTGTCAACCACCAAGATGTTCACTTGTACTACGTGCTCGAAATCATTCACTCGCCGGCACGACTTGCGCCGCCATGAGGCTACCAAGCACGATGGAACCGCCCGGTATAGCTGTACGATATGTAGGCCTACACTGTCGTTTCAGCGCCCAGATCATTTACAGCGCCATGAACGTTCAATTCATGGGCCACCCAAGCGTCCATGCGAAGAATGTGGTCAACTCTTCAGACGACCCAGTCAGTTAAAGCGGCATGAACGTTTGATTCATGGTCCGTCACCACGGCATGAGGGACAACTTTCCACTAAAGAGGCATCCAGGAGGGACAGATCCACTGAAGATGAACCCGGGGAGGAGAATGCCACTGGTGATGTGATCACGGAGAGCCCGCCTATACCCACAACTCAGACGAGCCTAGATATCCAGCCGGTCCCTAGCATTACTGTTTCCAGTCATACGCCTGACAACAACGAACATTTTCTGGAAGATGCGGTGGATGTTCCCAGCGATCTCTTACCCGAAGATCATCCAGTGAGTGAGATGTATCGACGCCATTGGTCCATGATCCGACACTGCTTCCACCGTCATCGCCCTATGTTGGACTTGTACAATTTCCGACTGACCGACCTCGCCCGTCTACGCAGCTACGTGGAAGCCATCTTCAATGACCAACCTACGTCCTTCACATTAAATGTAGCATTTGGGTACATCTTATGCCATAAGATGACACGTGAATTGTGCTATTTCTATTCCAGTGCCATCAACCCAGTGTACGACCATCCTTTCACCATTACCAATCGGGCGTCGCTAGAGACGATGCTGGCCCAACTGGACACTGTGGATCCCTTGGAATGGGCCTATGAACAGCGTCCCAACACCAAGTGGATAGTGGAGAGGGTCACCAATGTTACATTCTTCGTGGTTAAGCTGACCCACCACCCCCATCGGATGAAAGTATTCACCCATGCACTGATAGATACTCAGAATGCACAAACAACTATCTGAGTATATGTTTCCTCAACGGTATCCTGACCTGCCCGATGACGATTAGAACAAACGGTTCAGAGCGAACATGGTCGAAGATGGAACTTTCTGAAATGGCGACTTCTGATTGGACAAGAGTAGCCGAGAATACATCTAACGGACAGGAACGAATATGACAGATGCAAATGGTGGCCTCTGATTGGATAAGAATCTTCTTGAATTGTAAATATACCCGACGCAGCTCCCCCAGCGTAGGTATGATGTAACATTGGGGAGAATAAACTATATGAAAAAACTTCTTGTTGTTGTTGTTCTCTCATGTGTCATCCTTGTTGTTGTTGTTGCTGTTGTTGTTCTCTCTTCGGTCTATATCATGGCGTTATGTTAGCGTGTTAAGGTGTAGCGACGGGCGTTGATGGGCGTCACTGCATTTCGAAGAATTAGTAACAATTCCATGGAATATCAGAGCTTCTGAGCTACTTCACCAGGGCGTTGAAGCATTAAGAATGACGTTGGTAGGCGTTGCTATAAGATGACACCTCACACGACGCATTCGCACCGCGGATGGTCCATGTCTACACCAAGTAACATCCTTCACTGCTAAAAAATGCCCACTTTCGCTACTACTCGTACTGATGACGTCACCAATGACGTCACAGATGCTGTGGATATCCCTCAAATTGGGGTCTACACCCCGAGAGCTACAACATGACACCTCCCATGACGCATTCGGACCAAGGATGGTCCATCTCTACACCAAATACCATCCTTCACTGCCCCAAAACGCTCACTTTCGCTACTACTCGTACTGATGACGTCACAGATGCTGTGAACAGCCCCCTGGGGGTAGAGTGTGCTAAAAATAGATCACCAGCTAGCGTGCTATAAAAGGGAAGCGGCCTGGCCGTTTCATCAGACACTCTGTCAACCACCAAGATGTTCACTTGCACAACTTGCCAGAAGCAGTTTACCCGCCCAGAAGATTTGCGACGCCACGAGGCCTCCACCCACAACGGTGCACTATATACTTGTATAACCTGCGCACGGTCATTTAATCGGGAGGATCATTTACTGCGCCACGAACGTTCAATTCATGGGCCACCCAAGCGTCCATGCGAGGATTGTGGTCAACTCTTCAAACGACGCAGTCAGTTGCTGCGACACCAACGGTTGATTCATGCCCCGGTGCAGAGTCATACGCCTGACAACATCGAACATTTTCTGGGCGATTCCACCAAGATGTTCACTTGCACAACTTGTCAGAGGCAGTTTACTCGTCTAGATAATTTTCGACGCCACGAGGCCTCCACCCACAACGATGCACGGTATACTTGTATAATCTGCGCAGGGTCATTTAATCGGGAGGATCAGTTACTGCGCCACTATCGTTCAATTCATGGGCCACGCAAGCGTCCATGCGAGGATTGTGGTAAACGCTTCAAACGACGCAGTCAGTTAAGACGGCATCAGCGTTTGATTCATGGTCCGTCTCTACGGTTTGAGCGACAACTTCCTACTGAAGAGGAGGTCAGACCCAGTGAAGATAAGTCCGGGGAGACGAACGCCACTGGTGATGCGATGAAGGAGAGCCCGCCTATACCCACAGTTCAGAAGAGCCTGGATATCCAGCCGGACCCCAGCGTTACGGTTTCGAGTCATACGCCTGACAACATCGAACATTTTCTGGGCGATCTCTTACAGGACAACCATCCAGTGAGTGACATCGATCGGCGCCATTGGTCCATGACACGGCACTGTTTCCACCCTCATGGCCCTATTCAAGATATTTACAATTTTCCACTGACCAACCGCACCTGTCTACGCAGCTACGTGGAAGCCATCTTCAAAGATCAAACTACGGCCTTTAAATTGAATGTCGCTTTCGGATACATCTTACGTCACAAAAAGACGGGCCAGCTACGGTATTCTTATCCCGGCAATAATATCTATGTGTCTGGCCAGCCGTTCGCCATCATTAACCGGAGGTCACTAGAGACGATGCTGGAGATACTGGACACCGTGGAACCCTTGAGATGGGCACATCGTCAACGCCCCAACATACAATGGGTGGTAGAGAGGGTAACCAATGTCACGTTTTTCCTGACCAAGCTGACCGACCACCGCCATCGGCTGAATGCATCACCCGCGCACTGATGAATACCATAACATGCCGCACATACTCTCTATGTCTAGATGCTGATCGTTGACTTGAGCTCAGTAAACACTTGTACCTAATGTGACGGTGCGTTAAATAATAAAACATGGTGTTTGATATTTCAGTTTGTTTTGCTGTGAACATACTAAACATACCCAGGGCGGTTCCCCCAGCCTGGGTATGATGTAACATTGGGGATAATAAACTATATAAACATTGCTGAACTTGTTGTTATTCACGACAACCGCTATCCGATTGTATAATACAGAATATATAATTAGTCTAGCTCCCACATCTAGCCTTCACATAGATACCTCACTCGACCCAATAGGTCCATGAGGGGCTCGGCTAGACCCCAAAAACGTCTATTTCCATACTACGGCCAGGCTGCGCATGCGCAGAATGACGATAGTTCAACCCCACACCCACGCCATCAGAGGCTTCCTCACATAGGCTTCACATGGATACATCACACGACCCATTCGAACCGTGAATAGCCCATCTCTAACCCAAACACACACCCACATACCCCCAAAAATGCCTGCTTTCGCTACTACTTGTACTGATTTCGTCACCAATGACGTCACAGATGCTGTGGACTTCCCCCAAATCGTGATCTCCACCCCGAAGGCTACAAGATGACACCCCACAGGACGCATCCTGACCAAGGATGGTCCATCTCTACACCAAATACCTTCCTTCACTGCCCCAAAATGCTCACTTTCGCTACTACTCGTACTGATGACGTCACCAATGACGTCACAGATGCTGTGAACAGCCCCCAAATCGGGGTCTACACCCTGAGACCTACAAAATGACACCTCCCAGGACGCATTCGGACCAAGGATGGCCCATCTCTACACCAAATACCTTCCTTTCACTGCCCCAAAATACCCACTTTACTTACTACTCGTACTGATGACGTCACCGATGACGTCACAGGTGACGTGAACATCCCTCAAATCAGGGTCTACACCCCGAGAGCTACAAGCTGACACCTTCCAGGACGCATTCGAACCGTGAATAGTCCATGTCGACCCCAAATACCTTCATGTACTGCCCCAAAATGGTCACTTTACTTACTACAACCAACTGCGCATGCGCAGATTAACGCGACATGCACTTAAAAACACACCATTCTGACTCTAACCCACACAAGCTTCACTTTGACACCTTCCACGACCTATTCGGACCCATAGCGGTCCATCTCTACCCCAAACACACACCCACATACCCCCAAAATGCCTGATTTCTCTACTACGGCCAGACTGCGCATGCACAGATTGACGCGACTTGCATTTAAAAACACGCCATTCTGACTACCCCACACAAGCTTCACATTGATACCTCACACGACCCATTCGAACCGTGAATAGCCCATCTCTATCCCAAACACACCCCTACATAACACCCAAAATGCCTACTTTCTATACTACGGGCCAGTCTGCGCATGCGCAGACTATTGAACACGGACGGACCATTAGCCCAGTCGGATGCTACTCCACGAGAGCTTCAAAATAAGACCTCAACCGACCTCATAGGATCATTAGGGACTCACCTAGACTCCAACACGGCCACCCCGTATGGCCCTATACACCCATAGCCATGCAGTATAGGCCTATGGGCCTACCCAGGCCTTGGTGACTTTTTTCAAAAATTTCACCGATTCGCTCCGGGACCCTTCCTATCGTGTTCTACATGACGAGACGTGAAAAACGAGACCCCACAACCCTACCGCAAATGTCGAGAAGTAGGTTTCCCAGTAGGATAAACATTGAACCTATACCCCAGTATGGGAATATACATTTATCCATATATGTCTATATGGGGCTATATCGTACTTTTTCAAAAATTTCACCGATTCGCACGGGGACACTTCCTATCATGTTCTACATGACGAGACGAGTAAAACTAGACCCCACAACCCTACCGCAAATGTATAGAAGTACGTTTCCCAGGGGGACAAACATCGATCCTATACCCCAGTATGGGCCTATATGAGGCTATATCGTACTTTTTCAAAAATTTCACCGATTCGCACGGGGACACTTCTTATCATGTTCTAAATGACGAGACGAGTAAAACGAGACCCCACAACCCTACCGCAAATGTATAGAAGTAGGTTTCCCAGGATGGTCCTATACCCCCCATACCCCATATAGGCATTTTCCCGTAATTTAGGATAAAGTCCGTGTTCCGTATTTTTTCAGGAAAAATTTTACATACACCCACCCTGGAACTAGGGGCAGATAACTCTATTGATAGGCAAGCCCCGTTAAGCCCGGCGACCTATATATCCCCCATACCCCATATAGGCATTTTCCCGGATTTTTCGATAAAGTCCGTTTTCCGTTTTTTTTTTTCAGGAAAAATTTTACATGCACCCACCCAGCCCATTAGATACCCCTTCATGAATGCTTCACTTTGATACCTCACTCGACCCCATTGGACCATTAGGGGCTCCCCTAGCTCCAAAACGGCTGTTTTCATACCCTTCGGCCACCGCGCATGCGCAGAAGGCCGATATTTCAACCCCACACCCAGTCCATTAGATGCCCCTTCATGAATGCTTCACTTTGATACCTCACTCGACCCCATTGGACCATAAGGGGCTCCCCTAGCTCCAAAAAGGCTATTTTCATACCCTTCGGCCACCGCGCATGCGCAGAAGGCCGCTATGTCAACCCCACACCCAACCCATTAGATGCCCCTTCACCTAAGCTTCACTTTGATACCTCACTCGACCCCATCGGACCATTTTATCTAGGGACTACTTTTTCTCCGCGGAAGCTTTTTCCCGAGACCGAATCACCGCCAAACATGACCGCATCACCGCGGAGGAATACATTTTTGACCTGGATCACGTGATATGCAAATTTGGAACTCTCCTGTGCTGGAGGTAGCTTTTGGTCCTTCTGCCGGAACTATACTGCACTTGACCTCTCCTCCCGCCTCGTTTCCGCCCCAAATGACCTCTACATCCGGGTGAAACTCCTGCCCATTTAGCCTTTATCCACTACTGTAGCTGTTGTTGCTGTTGTTCTGAGATCTTTACGAATTAGACTAGCGGTACCGGGTACACTTTGAAGGAGATTTCTGATGGCACGCGCAATGGTTTCTCGAGATATTTTCACGACGAAACATCGTAATCGCTGTCGTCGTGTAACATGACACAAAAAAGTTTATATCCCATACATTTGATGTAGTGGAAAATGTTTGCATATAGGCCGCTCAAATTTATGGGGAAATGTATGTTAAATCGTTGCTACAATCATTTACGACACATTTGAGTGGCCTTCACAAGCATTTCCTACTGCATCAGAGGTATAGTAAATAAAACTTTGTGTGTAGTGTAACCCGTTACATTTCATTGTTTGTGCTGAACCTCCATATATTGCATTGGTTAATTCTCACTCGAGAATATTTGGGCGATTTTCATGAAAATGTACAAATAACGGTGAAGACAAATCTAAAATTTAATTTGTGCAGTTTGGCTACCAAAATGGAATTATTCAAGACCTTGTAGGCCGCAAAGACTGTTTTCCTGTCAACCAAGCTAGAGTCACTGTATTTAACCCACAAAAATGGCTAGAAATTTGTTTACCCATTCTAACCCATGTTGTCAGGTGATGGTGAAGACATAACGGAAAAGACATATTTGTAACTGTAAAGACATTGAAATTGAAGACCATTTTCTTTTAACCAGACAGTTTTATTTCCTTAATGCAAGTCAAGCTCTCTTTTGCTAAACATTATTTTCCAAGAAAATTTATAATCAGAATATCACTTCAATTTTCTCAATAACTGTTAGTTGGCAAAGAATTTGTTTTGTCCTTACCGTTATATTCCTGTCTTTACCGTTATGGCATTTTAAAACGGTAAAGACAAGTTTGAATAACGGTAAAGACGGATTATGTCACCATGAAGCTGGCTGAACTGGATTAGTGTGTCTTTCATGGTGAATTTTTATTGGTATACACTTTTAGATTTCTTGTGCTTTGTTTGGTAACAATCATAAATAACTTAACTGACCTACTTCACTTAAAAACTTTGTAGGAAACATGTGCTCTGTTGCAACAAGGCTGGAGGGAAAATGGCTGCACCACCCTGGTACCTTTAACAATGGCAGTGGTGCCCTCTATATGACATTTCTTGTACTAAATTTCTTCAAAAACCTTCTAAACTTTTTGTAATATTTTTCACAAGATATGTGAAATGAACAGGACTTTATATTCTCATATATTGTACATAATAGTATCCAACAGAAAGATTCTTTTTATCAAATACTGTGTTGTTTAAAAATTATTAACTTTCAAACTGCATTTGCAACGATAACGGTAAAGACAAATTCATTTTCAGATTTGAAAATTTTATCTTTTAAAGCAGTTATCTTTGCCAAAATAGACAATTTACAACAGAGAAAAAATATAAAATGTTTAATCATCTGGCATTTCCAGCAAATCTCTGCCGTCTTTACCGTTATTTGTACATTTTCATGAAAATGGCCCATTTACGTCTTGTCCGCTTGGGCAAGACAACATGTGTTCATTTAGGAATGTTGTACTTTTACTGAGTTCATTCTGTGATATTAGAATCTTTGTTCCCTCTCTGCTAGGTATTAAGTGCAGTAGTGAATGACTGTTCTCAAAAATACTTCTACAACAATAGGAGTATTGACAGAATTCATTCCAAGCCGCTTACATCTTTGAATGTCCGCCGTTCCAGGGTGGCAAACCGATCGAAGTTCCCACAGTCAATGGAGCACTCCAGCGTATAATGGACTCTCATATTGTTATTCTATGCTTCGAGATCACTCAATACCATTGACCGTTGATACATACATCGATTTCATTCCACGGGAAGATACCGGCTCTTATACCTTGCACTTCTAACAATGAGTAAGTTTTTCTCAAAATATCCGCCATGACTCTGTCGTTCACGTGATTGATTTGAGCAATTGAGTACTGGCAGACGACAAATACGTCCGTGTTTGAATATTTGTCGAAAACTCACGAAGATGTAAAACTTGGAATGCGAGTCTGTGCAGAAACAAACGTCGCGGTCTCTATGAACCAATTGGAGCACCCAAGTCCTATACCCCCGGGGACTACAAATGAATATTGCTAGCCGTCTTTTCAAATACAACACAGTACTTTCGTTGTTTTGATAAACTTACGTCAACATGAACAAGTCAAGAACAGTAAGTCAATTTTCCGGCGATGTCTCGGCTGTTGAAACTGAGAGGAACTGGGGTGGGCGTCTTCCCACCCATCGGTTTAGAGTAAAGTCCTAATTCTACCTTGCTTCGCTAGCACCTCATCTAATTTTGAGCTAAGGTCAGTTAAGTTTCCTAAACCAGACTCATCTGATTTCTCCATAACAATTTGCATATACCGCACAATTAAGTTAACACGTGTTTATGTCCTGCCCACGAAGTTAGCTGGGTTAGAATCAACAAACGGAGCGACATGTTTCGCTGCTAGACCACGACCACCATATGACTACAGATTATCCATCAAGTGTCAGTTGATAGGATGGCACCGAGAGCTTATTATCAAGAACCTGCTAAGGTCGAATGTGCGTTCCTGGTATGAGAGGTCGATGCGCTAAGTCAAATCTATCTTCGCGTAGATGACTTGGATGCTGCACATGGAACAAACATTGCAGTGTTCAAACATTATTCTTAACCGAGCGTGATTATTTTTAGATACAGCCAATGTTAACACAGGCTGCCATTGAACTTGAATAAATTTGGTACATGGAAGTCCTTGTTTATATACGTAACTACAAGTTAAAGAATTTGTAACTTAAACTTTCGTCGATCTATAGACATAAATATTACCATTAATTCTAAATTATATCAAAACATATAGTTTGTGTGGAATATGGACTGGGTGGGCATTGAGAGACACGTGTGGATTTAGGGTACGGTATATATGGAGTGCGCTAATAGGGAATGTCGACATGTACTGAACAACTTTGATCAATAAACAATTATAGGCTACTCAAGATATATCCTTTCCCCATAATGCAGGTCTCCCTGCACGCAGATTAGGGCAATACAGTTATTACTCAAACAGTCCGTTTTTTAAACTAAGAACCAATGAACGGACGGCGTTAGAGCGTGATTAGCCGTGTTCACAGACAAAGTATATCGGTATATTGGGAAAGGTCGTGAGGTCACGAAGACTGTTCGGAAAGTCTATTAATAAACTACTGGTCTTATTCCTGGTAATTTCGTCTTCTGTCATGGCTCGGCTTTGTTAGCCTTGGGATGACGAATATAACGTCAAAGTATGGGTCTAAAACTGAAATCCATATATGGGTGAAATACAAATGTGAACAGATCAGATCATGTGCAGAACACGAGTGAAAATGCTCGAACGTGAAAGGTCTTTAGATTATTGACGCGGAAACTATTTTGTGGACGACGGCTGAATACTAAATGTCGGAATTGTTGTATATGTCATACATGTTCCTGTATATGTCATACATGTTCCTGTTGTATATGTCATACATGTTCCTGTATATGTCATACATGTTCCTGTTGTATATGTCATACATGTTCCTGTATATGTCATACATGTTCCTGTTGTATATGTCATACATGTTCCTGTATATGTCATACATGTTCCTGTTGTATATGTCATACATGTTCCTGTTGTATATGTCATACATGTTCCTGTTGTATATGTCATACATGTTCCTGTCGTATATGTCATACATGTTCCTGTCGTATATGTCATACATGTTCCTGTCGTATATGTCACACATGTTCCTGTCGTATATGTCATACATGTTCCTGTCGTATATGTCATACATGTTCCTGTCGTATATGTCATACATGTTCCTGTTGTATATGTCATACATGTTCCTGTCGTATATGTCATACATGTTCCTGTCGTATATGTCATACATGTTCCTGTTGTATATGTCATACATGTTCCTGTCGTATATGTCATACATGTTCCTGTTGTATATGTCATACATGTTCCTGTTGTATATGTCATACATGTTCCTGTTGTATATGTCATACATGTTCCTGTTGTATATGTCATACATGTTCCTGTCGTATATGTCATACATGTTCCTGTATATGTCATACATGTTCCTGTATATGTCATACATGTTCCTGTATATGTCATACATGTTCCTGTCGTATATGTCATACATGTTCCTGTTGTATATGTCATACATGTTCCTGTTGTATATGTCATACATGTTCCTGTATATGTCATACATGTTCCTGTCGTATATGTCATACATGTTCCTGTCGTATATGTCATACATGTTCCTGTCGTATATGTCATACATGTTCCTGTCGTATATGTCATACATGTTCCTGTCGTATATGTCATACATGTTCCTGTTGTATATGTCATACATGTTCCTGTCGTATATGTCATACATGTTCCTGTCGTATATGTCATACATGTTCCTGTTGTATATGTCATACATGTTCCTGTCGTATATGTCATACATGTTCCTGTCGTATATGTCATACATGTTCCTGTTGTATATGTCATACATGTTCCTGTTGTATATGTCATACATGTTCCTGTTGTATATGTCATACATGTTCCTGTTGCATATGTCATACATGTTCCTGTTGTATATGTCATACATGTTCCTGTCGTATATGTCATACATGTTCCTGTTGTATATATGTCATACATGTTCCTGTATATGTCATACATGTTCCTGTCGTCAGTTCCTTCATGGATAGGCATATAGCTGCCGTGAAATACAGGCCTGCAAGTGGCTCACAATGAAAATATAGTAGAAAATATAGGAGGAAATTTGTCAAAATATAGGAAAATTGGTAGTTTTCTGGTGTTTAATAAAATTATTTCCACTGAATGCGGTCGGAGTGGTGGTGATTCAGGAGACCAGTTCTGCTGCTTGGTTCAAGAAAGAGAGATTGAAATGTTTTTTTAAATTTTCGGAAACGTATTTTCCCATGCCAAATTTACTCATTTCAGAGTATTGGTGAAGCTTTTCATGAGAAAAAGTTCAAATATAGGAAATATAGGAGGTTTTGAGTAAAATATAGGAAAATATAGGAAATATAGAAGGCACTTGTAGGCCTGGAAATACTTCAGTATCTAAGGCCTATACTAGTACTCAAAATCATGAAACACAAAGCAATAAAATCGCCATTATCTTGGTAATGTATTGACCCATCATCCCTTGTCATGGTTAATATGACAAAGCCGAACCATGCCAGAGGAACAATCCACCAGGACGAAGACCGTTCGGTTTATTAACTGGCTTTCCGAACACCATTCATGACCTCATCACTTCTTCGAGTGACCAGTATCCCCATGTTTCAGCTAACTAAGCGATCGACAGTGACGTCTATCTCGTTCCTGATTGTTTTCAGTTCAGATGTTCGTATTCTTGTTTGTTTTGATTTAAAAGACGCCTCCATGTTGTTTTCTCCCGAAACTTGAAAAGATTTGTCCTCCAGCTTCTTTATCCGCATACACTCGGCTTCCTTCAGGATATAAAGAGATCCCTCGAAAGTGGCGGACGTCGTCCGTTCATTGGCTGATATATTTGTCGTAGTCGCAAAGAAGACGCATTCGGGCAAATTGGTTACGGAATACACGAACCTGAATAAGGAGAATTACATTGACCCTTTCATCAATGAGGGAAGGCATTGTCTTCGTAGAGTTTAATGCATTTATTTGGAGAGTTGGAATGTTCACAATGGAATAATTCTTAACCGTTGTCAAAGCCAAAAGTTCCAGAACATTACACGCAACCGAAGCTGATGTGCCATGTTTGTGAAACTGCATGGTGCAACGATATTTATTCAACCGGGTAAGTGTACGGCTAAGTTGTACCTTCGGAAACGGCCGAACAATACCGATTCATCACCGCTGAATGAATGGGTGAATGGGTACAGAGGAAGAGAACAGGCCCGGTCTAATCCGAAGAGTTGTCCTTTGGGATCAAGGGCTAAACCTCGGCATCTGTGGTTATATGTAGCTGCCATACGGGTTTACTCCATCCAAGCATACTCATGTCGGGATATGTGGAAATCTGAGTATTCTTTCCAAAACCTGGAGAAGTCGACCAAATTCTCCGTCCTTATAGTATGGGTAATTGTATAACAGCCGAAAATATCCAGATAAAGGAGCGGATATGGTGGACATGTCTCTAGTCTTCCATACTTAAAACCAAGGAGTAAGGAAAACCCTAGAAACGCTGCGTATAAACAGGTATAACTGATAAAGACGCCTGATCTTTGCCAGCTTCTCTCCCAAAACCACCCGAACTTAAACTAGCAAGGTACAGAATTAAAAAGTTCACTTCCACCGAGCATTATACGGTATTAATTTCGTTGAAATAAATCGGCACCTTTGATTCCAATCCTCTGAATCACCCATACCGGTACCGTGAAAGCGATTCAGGCTCAAATATCTCTTGGGTTAAACTATCAAATATGTAAGTTTTAACCTAGATACATGGGAGCACTGTCCGTATCATAGTTTATTACCTCTATAGATGTTATAGAGATGACGGCATTTCACAGACAATTCATTCCGTTATACATATAACCAGTAATTCGTACTTCGCTCAAGCCGGTGCTATATGGGCTGTGTGGATACTTCATAGTCTCCACATGAACAGCTTCAATAAAAGCGCGGCTGAGATACTAAGGCTACGTCCGAGAATCCACCGCATTCTCGGGTCTGAATGTGGGTTGCCGAACGAAGCTTTCCTGTAGAGCCATATGGTTGCTTTTTAGTCGCCAGACGTCGTCAATTTTTCCCACCTCTTGCATATCGCTTCAATCTCATATCGTGCTTGGGGAGCTCGCGTCTACAATCATCAACTGTTCTCGGATGCGATTGGACCCAAAGTTCTGGAGCCGATGATGCACTGATGGTTCAGTGCATTGTTTCGCGTTCAAGAATATAGAACTCGTTTTTTATATTTAATAATATTTTTTGTATACTGGATAATATTTGTATATGTATACTGTATACCTCTCGTCCTTATATGTGGTAGTTTGGGCTTTGTTACAAGAGCACAACCGGGAAGCTTGGAGTTCTGTTTCCTATAATCAGTGGCCCTGTAGAATACTTCAACAGTGGTAAAAATCCTCCTGTATACATAGCAAAGTAAGGAGAAAGTTATCAGACAATTCGTATAGTCTGCCTTTCCAGATGCTTTTCCTAGCATTTTGGGTTAAAAACCGAAAATGTGGGTACAATGAGATATTTGGATAAAGTTTTTAGTCTGGCTGGTCGATGGTGTACGGCAAAGAGAAATCGACACGGCAAATCGCTACACACACAGGCCTGGATCAATCCCAGGCTAAAAAACTAACTTAAACGTGTGAAGGGGATCACGGATTAAGCCCCGTCACTCAAAGCTAGCAAAGATTCAGGGTTATTCCGTCCGAACTTGAAAATTTCTAGGGTTTTCGAGTTCAACTAAAACAAAGAACGGCTGTGCTCCACCCTAGCTCACAAAAATGAGTTCAACTGTTCAGTGTCCGCTGAGAAACACGTTGCGCAAATTTTGATCAGCTGAGCCTTTGCACACCTTCGTTCCTTGAAAACTCGGCTGAATTCGGCGGCTCAATATAATTCACACAATCGTACATGAATATAAGAGTAAGTTATTGTAAAAATGAACTCATTTTCACTAATTTTACAGAGAGGATATTGAGTGACTTCAATATAAAATATATTTGATGTATTCGGGTCTAAAACATTTGACCTCTGATTTCATGTACAGTATTTAAAACGGATAAATGTCATTTCATGGAGACAATCAGCCGACTTTTAATGTAGAGAATGATACAAGAAAATGTTAGGGTACGAAACGGCCTGAGTACGAAAGGGTTTGCTTACGAAACGGACAGGATAGGAAGTGGTCATCCTCCATATTTTCTCAGTACGAAGTGGTTTGGTCCGTCTCTACCAGAAAATGTAAAAAAAAAAAATCGAAGATGACCATTGTGATGACAACACAATGTGGTATTTTTATGGACGATTTTTCGGTCCGAATTTTGTTTTTATCCAATTCCAAAGAAAAGCTGCATGATAAATTAGTAAACAGTTATCTGATGTGTAATAGAGTAGTTTTGCGCCTTTCCATCAGCAGAATAGCAAACATTTAGAAGAAAAGATACGAAAACATCACATATCTGGTCGCAATTTTTAATTTACTCATGATTCTCTGCTCGGAGGATTATGCAGATTGGCTCAGAATGACTTCACTATGATAGTCTACAAAGTCGCAGAGTTTAAATCTCAAATTTTCCCCATTTTGGCGAACAAGTGAAAAGAACGAGGCCCCCCCGAACATATATAACGGCACATCTCCTTAGCGGCACATCGCTTCCGTAACAGAGCAGCTCTTCTACATAACAGTATATCCTCTCCGTAACGGTACATCTATTCTCTTACGTCGCTATATAGCTGAAATATTGCTGAACGCGACGTTAAACTTTAATTCTCTGTCTCTCGCCTCTATTCTCGTACATTTATATAGGCGTAAAGACACCGCTCTTCGCTATGACGGCACATCTCTTCTGTACGCACCTCCGTACTTATTCCTTCTTGAATAATTAGATTGGAATTAGTGATCAATCTATTCTGATTGAAAATCGATATATTATTACGATCTATTAGATTGATTCTTAGACCTACGTTAGATTCATTCTGTTCTTCCTCTATCTAATAGATTGTAAATAATTTCAATCGAACCGAAATATTGACAAGTTAATCGGTAAAGATTATATTTTGTCCCTGATTCCAATCCTCTCAGATTGAAATGTCAATCTTTCGGAGCGATTGAAATTATTTCCAGTCTATTTGATTGGAAAGAACAGAATGAATCTAAGGTTGGTTGAAAATTGAGTCTAACAGGTTCTAATAACTGGAATCGAATAGACTGATTTTCAATCGGAATAGATTGGTCACTAATTCCAATCGAATTATTTAAGAGAGGGCTTCTCTGTTACGATATCTTGTAGTATTCATCAGTAACGAAGTGAAACACAAAGATGCCAACGTGAAACCGTTCTACTTTCCGATATGTTTTCTCCTTTTGTGGGAAAACTGTGTGAATACTCTATGATTAGAAAATACATACATATACATGCGGATTAAGAAGTGCGATTCCAATAGATACAGAAGCAGCAGCGATGCCCGTGGAAAAGTATAATTACTAAACAATTTTTTGTCCTAATTTTAGAAGAAGACTTCCTGACATGCATCGATGAATCTGAACCGGTACACGTGAAATGGAAGTATTTGGAGTTCAGGTTATTCAATCGAACGTTTGCGTGTTTATTTCCTGTCGGATATGAAGTGTCTATGGACATGAAGCCATACATGCATAAATTTGTCTTCCTCGAGCCAAAATAGACGTTATAATAATAGGGAAAATACTACCACACTGAAATTGGGGAATATTCCCTAAATTTTTAAGGAATTTGTTTTTTGCTGTGCAGCATCAGGGTCGTCGGTAACCCTTCAACAACGGGAAAGGCGTAAAATACACCAGGGAGCTCCGCTCTTTAGCGTGCTGTGTTTTTCGAAAAATACCAGTAGCGCCATTGAGTATTTAAAATAGTAGGTTTTGCTCTGTTGTTAATTAAATTGGGACGTACCTGTATCACTGGTTATCGGTTTTTATCCTCGCTAAAAATCGAAAATACACTCTAAAATTCTTCATTCGCAAATATACTAGAAAATCTGATAAATCTTTAGATGAGATTAACGAGGCGGTATGTGGGTGGGGCATATTAACAACTGGTCAACTAGCCATCCTACTTTTGCTGGGTGAAAAAAGGATTGACTGATTGTTCGGTTTCCAGCAATAAAAGGCAGAATTTAGAGAATATTCAGCGATAGCATATAGTTTGATAAAAAGCTATTTAGTAGTTGAGATCAACTAAGGTGTTTCTAAGACATTAATCTTTAATATCACGGGCACTGGAGTCACACTACTGGCATTCTCTGAAAAACATGACATCGCATGCACTTGGTTCCAGTGCCTGAGATGACGTCACAAAACACACATCGGCATTCTGGGCGTGACGCCTTAACACCTCATACACTACTTTAGAACTGTTATCGCACTATGGTGATGTCACGGACACCTGGTCACGTTGTCCGACGTCATCTTGGTCATTTTTCATTTTCATCTTGTTCACTAGACCGAATGGAGGAATCTAACATTATTGGTCCCTTTACGAAATACAAGACATCGAGATTTGAAAAGTCTTTGGCAAAATGTTGCAGGTGATCACAAAGTTCAGTTTACTCAACAATTACACGATACTACCTCTTTGAGGAAAAGGAAGAATGTCATTAACGCGTTCGTGTCGTCATACATGAGCGACTTGCACTGGTTCGCGCCTTGCTGTGACGATGACCTGGTGCGAGCACCATTCACCTGTTCACCATACCTGATACAGCCTGGACGTAAGAACTTCTCCACATGCAATAACCATAAGTCAAATGCTGGCAAAGAGAAAGCAACACGCCATGCCTTACATTGCGTTTGCCTCCCGTCATGCCTCTGCACTTGACATAAAAATCTCACACGCATGGAACTTCACAACAAAACAACAGGGGAAAGAAGTCAAAACAAACAGGAAAACATTTCGCTTTTATTTCACGGGCAAGGTTGAGTGTTGTTGGTGACGACGTATACGTTCAAACAAGGCACTGTACACGCTTCTAAAACAAACGCCATTTCAACTGGCGATCTAGTTTAAAAAGTGCGAACACACAGGCGTTCATTTCACCCTAGAATTCTTTACACGTCGCTGTTTTTCTAATCGGTTGTCGCTTTGTGCGTCTATTTGGACGTTGTTGTGAGAGCCAAGAATGACTCCGGTGTTACCAGTGAATACAAACACTTGTCCATTCCCAATAAGAGCTCAACAGGCAGCTATCAGAAATGTGTGAAAATTTGGTAATATTTCAAAAGATTTCTAAAACATGTATCAATGCGCTGTCTATTACATAATGTCTTTATAATTACGCACAGAACAGACTCAGATAACGAAGGAAGAAGACTGTGGTATGTACTCTCTATATTATATTAATCTATTCCAATTACAGATTGCAGTTTTGGTTTTATATTAATAGTCGGAATGTTTATTCTAATAAATGTTGTCGAGGTTAAACAGGTCAGGGAAAAGGACTAACTAGGATATATATCCAATTGGGATAAAATATCCCACTTTGGATATTTTTTTTATACTTCCAGTTTTCAAGCGGACATATTCTCCTAGTTATTCTGTTTGTTTAAAAACATACAACAGTGGTGATTGATGGGAAGTATACTGCAGCAACAACACGAATAAATAATGCACGTAATTTCAATATCAGAGAGAATAACTTCGGCGAGAAAAAGTCAGCAAAATTATACAGTCGCATTAGCAGCTTTGTGAAGTAAATTCTATCTTGTTTTTGTACTTTAGATACCGAAATTCGCCATAGCCGTTTAGTATGAAAATCTGTCAAAATATCCCAATTAGGATATATTTCAATATCCAAACTTGGATTTAATATCCCAAGTGGGATATATATCCCAGTTAGTCCTTTGCTCTGACCTGTTAAACCAACGCGTGCTCAGTAAAATTGACCGTTACACAGAGATTCACAAAAGAAACCATGTAAGTGATCAATATGGTATAAACCATGTAAGTGGTCAATACGCTAGTATAAACCATGTAAGTGATCAGTATGCTAGCATAAACCATGTAAGTGATCAATATGCTAGTATAAACCATGTAAGTGATCAATACGCTACTATAAACCATGTAAGTGATCAATATGGTATAAACCATGTAAGTGGTCAATACGCTAGTATAAACCATGTAAGTGATCAGTATGCTAGCATAAACCATGTAAGTGATCAATATGCTAGTATAAACCATGTAAGTGATCAATACGCTACTATAAACCATGTAAGTGATCAATATGGTATAAACCATGAAAGTGATCAATATGCTAGTATAAACCATGAAAGTGATCAATATGGTATAAACCATGTTAGTGATCAATATGCTAGTGTAAACCATGAAAGTGATCAATATGCTAGTATAAACCACGTAAGTGATCAATACGCTAGTATAAGCCATGTAAGTGATCAATATGCTAGTATAAACCATGTAAGTGATCAATATGCTAGTATAAACCATGTAAGTGATCAATACGCTAGTATAAACCATGTAAGTGATCAATATGCTAGTATAAACCATGAAAGTGATCAATATGCTAGTATAAACCATGTAAGTGATCAAAACGTTAGTATAAATCATGTAAGTGATCAATGTGCTAGTTTTAACCATGTAAGTGATCAATATGCTAGTATAAACCATGTAAGTGATCAATATGCTAGTATAAACCATGAAAGTGATCAATACGCTAGTATAAAGCATGTAAGTGATCAATATGGTATAAACCATGAAAGTGATCAATATGCTAGTATAAACCATGTAAGTGATCAATAAGGTATAAACCATGAAAGTGATCAATATGCTAGTATAAAGCATGTAAATGATCAATATGGTATATACCATGAAAGTGATCAATATGCTAGTATAAACCATGTAAGTGATCAATACGCTAGTATAAACCATGTATGTGATCAATATGCTAGTATAAACCATGTAAGTGATCAATATGCTAGTATAAACCATGTAAGTGATCAATATGCTAGTATAAACCATGAAAGTGATCAATACGCTAGTATAAAGCATGTAAGTGATCAATATGGTATAAACCATGAAAGTGATCAATATGCTAGTATAAACCATGTAAGTGATCAATATGCTAGTATAAACCATGTAAGTGGTCAATATGCTAGTATAAACCATGTAAGTGATCAATATGCTAGTATAAACCATGAAAGTGATCAATACGCTAGTATAAAGCATGTAAGTGATCAATATGGTATAAACCATGAAAGTGATCAATATGCTAGTATAAACCATGTAAGTGATCAATATGCTAGTATAAACCATGTAAATGATCAATATGCTAGTATAAACCATGAAAGTGATCAATACGCTAGTATAAAGCATGTAAGTGATCAATATGGTATAAACCATGAAAGTGATCAATATGCTAGTATAAACCATGTAAGTGATCAATATGCTAGTATAAACCATGTAAGTGGTCAATATGCTAGTATAAACCATGTAAGTGATCAATATGCTAGTATAAACCATGAAAGTGATCAATACGCTAGTATAAAGCATGTAAGTGATCAATATGGTATAAACCATGTATGTGATCAATATGCTAGTATAAACCATGTAAGTGATCAATATGCTAGTATAAACCATGTAAGTGATCAATACGCTAGTATAAACCATGTATGTGATCAATATGCTAGTATAAACCATGAAAGTGATCAATATGGTATATACCATGAAAGTGATCAATATGCTAGTATAAACCATGTAAGTGATCAATATGCCAGTATAGACCATGAAAGTGATCAATATACTAGTGTAAACCATGAAAGTGATCAATACGCTACTATAAACCACGTAAGTGATCAATATGGTATAAACCATGAAAGTGATCAATATGCTAGTATAAACCATGAAAGTGATCAATATGCTAGTATAAACCATGTAAGTGATCAATATGCTAGTATAAACCATGTAAGTGATCAATACGCTAGTATAAACCATGTAAGTGATCAATACGCTACTATAAACCACGTAAGTGATCAATACGCTAGTATAAACCATGTAAGTGATCAACATGGTATATACTATGAAAGTGATCAATATGCTAGTATAAACCAAGTAAGTGATCAAAGCGTTAGTATAAATCATGTAAGTGATCAATATGCTAGTATAAATCATGTGAGTGATCAATATGCCAGTAAAGACCATGTAAGTGATCCATATGGTATAGACCATGAAAGTGATCAATATGCTAGTATAAACCATGTAATTGATCAATATGCCAGTATAAACCATGTAAGTGATCAATACGCTAGTATAAACCAAGTAAGTGATCAAAGCGTTAGTATAAATCATGTAAGTGGTCAATATGCTAGTATAAATCATGTAAGTGATCAATATGCTAGTATAAATCATGTAAGTGATCAATATGCCAGTATAGACCATGTAAGTGGTCAATATGCTAGTATAAATCATGTAAGTGATCAATATGCCAGTATAGACCATGTACATGTAAGTGATCAATATGCTAGTATAAATCATGTAAGTGATCAATATGCCAGTATAGACCATGTAAGTGGTCAATATGCTAGTATAAACCATGTAAGTGATCAATATGCTAGTACAAACCATGTAAGTGATCAATACGCTAGTATAAACCATATATGTGATCAATACGCTAGTATAAACCATGTAAGTGATCAATACGCAAGTATAAACCATGTAAGTGATCAATACGCTAGTATAAACCATGTATGTGATCAATACGCTAGTATAAACCATGTAAGTGATCAATACGCAAGTATAAACCATGTAAGTGATCAATACGCTAGTATAAACCATGTATGTGATCAATATACTAGTATAAACCATGTAAGTGGTCAATATGCTAGTATAAACCATGTAAGTGATCAATATGCCAGTATAAACCATATATGTGATCATTGTGTGAGTATAAACCATGTAAGTGATCAATATGCTAATGTAAACCATGTAAGTGATCAGTATGCTAGTATAAATATGTAAGTGATCAGTATGGTAGTATAAACCATGTAAGTGATCAATACGCAAGTATAAACCATGTAAGTGATCAATACGCTAGTATAAACCATGTATGTGATCAATATACTAGTATAAACCATGTAAGTGGTCAATATGCTAGTATAAACCATGTAAGTGATCAATATGCTAGTGTAAACCATGTAAGTGATCAATATGCAAGTATAAACCATGTAAGTGATCAATATGCTAATGTAAACCATGTAAGTGATCAATATGCTAGTATAAATATGTAAGTGATCAGTATGGTAGTATAAATCATGTAAGTGATTAATATGCCAGTATAGACCATGTAAGTGGTCAATATGCTAGTATAAACCATGTAAGTGGTCAATATGCTAGTATAAATCATGTAAGTGATCAATATGCTAGTATAAATCATGTAAGTGATCAATATGCCAGTATAGACCATGTAAGTGGTCAATATGCTAGTATAAACCATGTAAGTGATCAATATGCTAGTACAAACCATGTAAGTGATCAATACGCTAGTATAAACCATGTAAGTGATCAATATGGTATAAATCATGAAAGTGATCAATATGCTAGTTTAAACCACATAAGTGATCAAAACGTTAGTATAAATCATGCAAGTGATCACGCTAGTATAAACCATATAAGTGATCAATATGCTAGTATAAACCACGTAAGTGATCAAAACGTTACCGTGGTATAAACCATGTAAGTGATCAATATGCTAGTGTAAACCATGTAAGGGATCAATATGCCAGTATAGACCATGTAAGTGATCAATTTGCTAGAATAAACCATGTAAGTGATCAATATGCTAGTATAAACCATGTAAGTGATCAATATGCTTGTATAAACCATGTAAGTGATCAATATGCTAGTATAAACCATGTAAGTGATCAATATGCTAGTATAGACCATGTAAGTGATCAATATGGTATAAACCATGTAAATGACCAATATGCTAGTATAAACAAGGTAAGTGATCAATATGCTAGTATAAACCATGTAAGTGATCAATATGTGATCAGCCATGTAAGTGATCAATATGTGATCAACCATGTAAGTGATCAATATGTGATCAACCATGTAAGTGATCAGTATGCTAGTATAAACCATGTAAGTGATCAATACGCTAGTATAAACCATGTAAATGATCAATATGCTAGTATAAACCATGTAAGTGATCAATATGCTAGTATAAACCATCTAAGTGATCAATATGGTATAAACCATGTAAGTGATCAATATGCTAGTATAAACCATGTAAGTGATCAATATGCTAGTATAAACCATGTAAGTGATCAATATGCTAGTATAAACCATGTAAGTCATCAATATGCTAGTATAAACCATGTAAGTGATCAATATGGTATAAACCATGTAAGTGACCAATATGCTAGTATAAACAAAGTAAGTGATCAATATGCTAGTATAAACCATGTAGGTGATCAATATGTGATCAGCCATGTAAGTGATCAATATGTGGTCAACCATGTAAGTGATCAATATGTGATCAACCATGTAAGTGATCAGTGTGCTAGTATAAACCATGTAAGTGGCCAATACGCTAGTATAAACCATGTAAATGATCAATATGCTAGCATAAACCATGTAAGTGATCAATATGCTAGTATAAACCATCTAAGTGATCAATATGGTATAAACCATGTAAGTGATCAATATGCTAGTATAAACCATGTAAGTGATCAATATGCTAGTATAAACCATGTAAGTGATCAATATCCTAGTTTAAACCACGTAAGTGATCAAAACGTTAGTATAAATCATGCAAGTGATCAGTACGCTAGTATAAACCATGTAAGTGATCAATATGCTAGTATAAACCATGTAAGTGATCAATATGCCAGTATAGACCATGTAAGTGATCAATTTGCTAGTATAAACCATGTAAGTGATCAATATGTTAGTATAAACCATGTAAGTGATCAATATGCTAGTATAAACCATGTAAGTGATCAATATGCTAGTATAAACCATGTAAGTGATCAATATGCTAGCATAGACCATGTAAGTGATCAATATCGTATAAACCATGTAAATGACCAATATGCTAGTATAAACAAGGTAAGTGATCAATATGCTAGTATAAACCATGTAAGTGATCAATATGTGATCAGCCATGTAAGTGATCAATATGTGATCAACCATGTAAGTGATCAGTATGCTAGTATAAACCATGTAAGTGATCAATACGCTAGTATAAACCATGTAAATGATCAATATGCTAGTATAAACCATGTAAGTGATCAATATGCTAGTATAAACCATGTAAGTGATCAATATGCTAGTATAAACCATGTAAGTGATCAATATGCTAGTATAAACCATGTAAGTGATCAATATGCTAGTATAGACCATGTAAGTGATCAATATGGTATAAACCATGTAAATGACCAATATGCTAGTATAAACAAGGTAAGTGATCAATATGCTAGTATAAACCATGTAAGTGATCAATATGTGATCAGCCATGTAAGTTATCAATATGTGATCAACCATGTAAGTGATCAATATGTGATCAACCATGTAAGTGATCAGTATGCTAGTATAAACCATGTAAGTGATCAATACGCTAGTATAAACCATGTAAATGATCAATATGCTAGTATAAACCATGTAAGTGATCAATATGCTAGTATAAACCATCTAAGTGATCAATATGGTATAAACCATGTAAGTGATCAATAGGCTAGTATAAACCATGTAAGTGATCAATATGCTAGTATTAACCATGTAAGTGATCAATATGCTAGTATAAACCATGTAAGTGATCAATATGCTAGTATAAACCATGTAAGTGATCAATACGCTAGTATAAACCATGTAATGTGATCAATACGCTAGTATAAACCATGTAAGTGATCAATACGCAAGTATAAACGATGTAAGTGATCAAAACGCTAGTATAAACCATGTTTGTGATCAATATACTAGTATAAACCATGTAAGTCGTCAATATGCTAGTATAAACCATGTAAGTGATCAATATGCCAGTATAAACCATATATGTGATCAATGTGTGAGTATAAACCATGTAAGTGATCGATATGCTAATGTAAACCATGTAAGTGATCAATATGCTAGTATAAACCATGTAAGTGATCAATATGCTAGTATAAACCATGTAAGTGATCAATATGCTAGTATAGACCATGTAAGTGATCAATATGGTATAAACCATGTAAGTGACCAATATGCTAGTATAAACAATGTAAGTGATCAATATGCTAGTATAAACCATGTAAGTGATCAATATGTGATCAGCCATGTAAGTGATCAATATGTGGTCAACCATGTAAGTGATCAATATGTGATCAACCATGTAAGTGATCAGTATGCTAGTATAAACCATGTAAGTGGTCAATACGCTAGTATAAACCATGTAAATGATCAATATGCTAGTATAAACCATGTAAGTGATCAACATGCTAATATAAACCATCTAAGTGATCAATATGATATAAACCATGTAAGTGATCAATATGCTGGTATAAACCATGTAAGTGATCAATATGCTAGTATAAACCATGTAAGTGATCAATATGCTGGTTTAAACCACGTAAGTGATCAAAACGTTAGTATAAATCATGCAAGTGATCAGTACGCTAGTATAAACCATGTAAGTGATCAATATGCTAGTATAAACCATGTAAGTGATCAATATGCCAGTATAGACCATGTAAGTGATCAATTTGCTAGTATAAACCATGTAAGTGATCAATATGTTAGTATAAACCATGTAAGTGATCAATATGCTAGTATAAACCATGTAAGTGATCAATATGCTAGTATAAACCATGTAAGTGATCAATATGCTAGTATAGACCATGTAAGTGATCAATATGGTATAAACCATGTAAATGACCAATATGCTAGTATAAACAAGGTAAGTGATCAATATGCTAGTATAAACCATGTAAGTGATCAATATGTGATCAGCCATGTAAGTGATCAATATGTGATCAACCATGTTAGTGATCAGTATGCTAGTATAAACCATGTAAGTGATCAATACGCTAGTATAAACCATGTAAATGATCAATATGCTAGTATAAACCATGTAAGTGATCAATATGCTAGTATAAACCATCTAAGTGATCAATATGGTATAAACCATGTAACTGATCAATATGCTAGTATAAACCATGTAAGTGATCAATATGCTAGTATAAACCATGTAAGTGATCAATATGCTAGTATAAACCATGTAAGTGATCAATACGCTAGTATAAACCATGTATGTGATCAATACGCTAGTATAAACCATGTAAGTGATCAATACGCAAGTATAATCCATGTAAGTGATCAATACGCTAGTATAAACCATGTATGTGATCAATATACTAGTATAAACCATGTAAGTGGTCAATATGCTAGTATAAACCATGTAAGTGATCAATATGCCAGTATAAACCATATATGTGATCAATGTGTGAGTATAAACCATGTAAGTGATCGATATGCTAATGTAAACCATGTAAGTGATCAATATGCTAGTATAAACCATGTAAGTGATCAATATGCTAGTATAAACCATGTAAGTGATCAATATGCTAGTATAGACCATGTAAGTGATCAATATGCGAGCATATACCATGTAAGTGATCAATATGCTAGTGTAAATCATGTAAGTGATCAATATGCAAGTATAAACCATGTAAGTGATCAATATGCTAGTATAACCCATGTAAGTGATCAATATGCCAGTATAAACCATGTAAGTTATCAATATCCTAATATAAACCATGTAAGTGATCAATATGCTAGTATAAACCATGTAAGTGATCAATATGTGATCAGCCATGTAAGTGATCAATATGTGATCAGCCATGTAAGTGATCAATATGTGATCAACCATGTAAGTGATCAATATGTGATCAACCATGTAAGTGATCAGTATGTGATCAACCATGTAAGTGATCAATATGCTAGTGTAAACCATGTAAGTGATCAGTATGCTAGTGTAAACCATGTAAGTGATCAATATGTGATCAACCATGTAAGTGATCAGTATGCTAGTGTAAACCATGTAAGTGATCAATATGCTAGTGTAAACCATGTAAGTGATCAGTATGCTAGTATAAACCATATAAGTGATCAGTATGTGATCAACCATGTAAGTGATCAGTATGGTAGTGTAAACCATGTAAGTGATCAATAGGCTAGTGTAAACCATGTAAGTGATCAATATGCTAGTGTAAACCATGTAAGTGATCAATATGCTAGTGTAAACCATGTAAGTGATCAATATGTGATCAACCATGTAAGTGATCAATATGTGATCAGCCATGTAAATGATCAATATGTGATCAACCATGTAAATGATCAATATGTGATCAACCATGTAAGTGATCAATATGTGATCAACCATGTAAATGATCAATATGTGATCAACCATGTAAGTGGTCAATATGTGATCTCTCATATAAGTGATCAATATGTGATCAACCATGTAAGTGATCAGTATGCTAGTATAGACGTCAGATCCGTCATTCAGTATTCAGCCGTCGTCCACAAAATAACTTCAGTGTCAATAATCGAAAGACTTTACACGGCGGACAGCACCAATCCCACATGCATAAAATAATAATAATAATGTTCATAATGTTCTATTCGTAAAATGCTCATCGCTGACTTGCAAATGAATTTTCAAGTCGTTATCTAGAGTAGTATGTATTTCAATCACTATGGATATGTAATATACATGGCAATAAATAGGCCCCTAACCCGGGTTAAGCGGAATTAGATACAAGTGAAGAAACGTAGAGCCAGAGATCTAGAGCTACGGTCGTGTTTTGCCCTCAGTAGAATATGTTAAATTTATAATGGAGTTTTGTGGAAGCCTTGTTCAACAAATTTCCCCAATAATGTGGTGTTGATTGAAATCATCACGTTATCACAGGATCTACTAAATGTACATGTATGTATATACCATATGAACTCGTGTACTTCAAAATCCTCATGATGTTCATATGAACAGACACAATCAAAGCCTGACTGAGATACATCATTCTTTAGATAACGACTTCACAGCGAAAATCATATGGATTAAGAATACTGATCAGCGATACGGATTTGATATTTTTGGAACATCATGATGTCTGCCGGCAACATTGCCAACTGTTGGTCACTCCTATCTTACAGGAAACTAGCCTATGTTTATGTATACTATGATTGTTTTTCTTCCAATTTGGTGCTAATGCTGTTATTTGAATAAGATCCTTGGATTATGGACGCGGAAATTCTTTAATGGACGACGTATGTATATTGAATGACGGAGCAGACGCTTGTATTTTCTTGCTGTTCAGACATGTCCTCTGTTCAGACATCTCCTCTGTTCAGACATCTCCTCTGTTCAGACATCTCCTCTGTTCAGGCATCTCCCCTGTCCAGTCATCTCCTCTGTCCAGACATCTCCTCTGTTCAGACATCTCCCCTGTTCAGACATCTCCTCTATTCAGACATCTCCTCTGTTCAGACATCTCCTCTGTTCAGACATCTCCCCTGTTCAGACATCTCCTCTGTTCAAACATCTCCTCTGTTCAGATATCTCCTCTGTCCAGTCATCTCCTCTGTTCAGACATCTCCTCTGTTCAGACATCTCCTCTGTTCAGACATCTCCTCTGTTCAGACATCTCCTCTGTTCAGACATCTCCTCTGTTCAGGCATCTCCCCTGTCCAGTCATCTCCTCTGTCCAGACATCTCCTCTGTTCAGACATCTCCTCTGTCCAGTCATCTCCTCTGTCCAATCATCTCCTCTGTCCAGTCATCTCCTCTGTTCAGTCATCTCCTCTGTTCAGACATCTCCTCTGTTCAGACATCTCCTCTGTTCAGACATCTCCTCTGTTCAGACATCTCCTCTGTTCAGACATCTCCTCTGTTCAGACATCTCCTCTGTTCAGGCATCTCCCCTGTCCAGTCATCTCCTCTGTCCAGACATCTCCTCTGTTCAAACATCTCCCCTGTTCAGACATCTCCTCTGTCCAGTCATCTCCTCTGTCCAATCATCTCCTCTGTCCAGTCATCTCCTCTGTTCAGTCATCTCCTCTGTTCAGACATCTCCTCTGTTCAGACATCTCCTCTGTTCAGACATCTCCTCTGTTCAGACATCTCCTCTGTTCAGACATCTCCTCTGTTCAGACATCTCCTCTGTTCAGACATCTCCTCTGTTCAGACATCTCCTCTGTTCAGACATCTCCTCTGTTCAGACATCTCCTCTGTTCAGGCATCTCCCCTGTCCAGTCATCTCCTCTGTCCAGACATCTCCTCTGTTCAGACATCTCCCCTGTTCAGACATCTCCTCTATTCAGACATCTCCTCTGTTCAGACATCTCCTCTGTTCAGACATCTCCCCTGTTCAGACATCTCCTCTGTTCAAACATCTCCTCTGTTCAGATATCTCCTCTGTCCAGTCATCTCCTCTGTTCAGACATCTCCTCTGTTCAGACATCTCCTCTGTTCAGACATCTCCTCTGTTCAGACATCTCCTCTGTTCAGACATCTCCTCTGTTCAGGCATCTCCCCTGTCCAGTCATCTCCTCTGTCCAGACATCTCCTCTGTTCAGACATCTCCCCTGATCAGACATCTCCTCTGTCCAGTCATCTCCTCTGTCCAATCATCTCCTCTGTCCAGTCATCTCCTCTGTTCAGTCATCTCCTCTGTTCAGACATCTCCTCTGTTCAGACATCTCCTCTGTTCAGACATCTCCTCTGTTCAGACATCTCCTCTGTTCAGACATCTCCTCTGTTCAGGCATCTCCCCTGTCCAGTCATCTCCTCTGTCCAGACATCTCCTCTGTTCAAACATCTCCCCTGTTCAGACATCTCCTCTGTCCAGTCATCTCCTCTGTCCAATCATCTCCTCTGTCCAGTCATCTCCTCTGTTCAGTCATCTCCTCTGTTCAGACATCTCCTCTGTTCAGACATCTCCTCTGTTCAGACATCTCCTCTGTTCAGACATCTCCTCTGTTCAGACATCTCCTCTGTTCAGACATCTCCTCTGTTCAGACATCTCCTCTGTTCAGACATCTCCTCTGTTCAGACATCTCCTCCAGACATCTCCTCTGTTCAGACATCTCCCCTGTTCAGACATCTCCTCTATTCAGACATCTCCTCTGTTCAGACATCTCCTCTGTTCAGACATCTCCCCTGTTCAGACATCTCCTCTGTTCAAACATCTCCTCTGTTCAGATATCTCCTCTGTCCAGTCATCTCCTCTGTTCAGACATCTCCTCTGTTCAGACATCTCCTCTGTTCAGACATCTCCTCTGTTCAGACATCTCCTCTGTTCAGACATCTCCTCTGTTCAGGCATCTCCCCTGTCCAGTCATCTCCTCTGTCCAGACATCTCCTCTGTTCAGACATCTCCCCTGTTCAGACATCTCCTCTGTCCAGTCATCTCCTCTGTCCAATCATCTCCTCTGTCCAGTCATCTCCTCTGTTCAGTCATCTCCTCTGTTCAGACATCTCCTCTGTTCAGACATCTCCTCTGTTCAGACATCTCCTCTGTTCAGACATCTCCTCTGTTCAGATATCTCCTCTGTTCAGACATCTCCTCTGTTCAGACATCTCCTCTGTTCAGACATCTCCCCTGTTCAGACATCTCCTCTGTTCAGACATCTCCTCTGTTCAGACATCTCCTCTGTTCAGACATCTCCTCTGTTCAGACATCTCCTCTGTTCAGACATCTCCTCTGTTCAGATATCTCCTCTGTTCAGACATCTCCTCTGTTCAGACATCTCCTCTGTTCAGACATCTCCCTCTGTTCAGACATTCCCTCTGTTCAGACATCTCCTCTGTTCAGACATCTCCTCTGTTCAGACATCTCCTCTGTTCAGACATCTCCTCTGTTCAGACATCTCCTCTGTTCAGATATCTCCTCTGTTCAGACATCTCCTCTGTTCAGACATCTCCTCTGTTCAGACATCTCCTCTGTTCAGACATCTCCTCTGTTCAGACATCTCCTCTGTTCAGACATCTCCTCTGTTCAGACATGTCCTCTGTTCAGACATCTCCTCTGTTCAGGCATCTCCTCTGTCCAGTCATCTCCTCTGTTCAGACATCTCCTCTGTTCAGACATCTCCTCTGTTCAGAAATCTCCTCTGTTCAGAAATCTCCTCTGTTCAGACATCTCCTCTGTTCAGACATCTCGCTGTTCAGACATCTCCTCTATTCAGACATCTCCTCTGTTCAGACATCTCCTCTGTTCAGACATGTCCTCTGTTCAGACATCTCCTCTGTTCAGACATGTCCTCTGTTCAGACATCTCCTCTGTTCAGGCATCTCCTCTGTCCAGTCATCTCCTCTGTTCAGACATCTCCTCTGTTCAGACATCTCGCTGTTCAGACATCTCCTCTATTCAGACATCTCCTCTGTTCAGACATCTCCTCTGTTCAGACATCTCCTCTGTTCAGAAATCTCCTCTGTTCAGAAATCTCCTCTGTTCAGACATCTCCTCTGTTCAGACATGTCCTCTGTTCAGACATCTCCTCTGTTCAGACATGTCAACTGTTCAGACATCTCCTCTGTTCAGCCATCTCCTCTGTCCAGTCATCTCCTCTGTTCAGACATCTCCTCTGTTCAGACATCTCGCTGTTCAGACATCTCCTCTATTCAGACATCTCCTCTGTTCAGACATCTCCTCTGTTCAGACATATCCTCTGTCCAGTCATCTCCTCTGTTCAGACATCTCCTCTGTTCAGACATCTCCTCTGTTCAGACATCTCCTCTGTTCAGACATCTCCTCTGTTCAGACATCTCCTCTGTTCAGACATCTCCTCTGTTCAGATATCTCCTCTGTTCAGAGATGTCCTCTGTTCAGACATGTCCTCTGTTCAGGCATCTCCTCTGTCCAGTCATCTCCTCTGTTCAGACATCTCTGTTCAGACATCTCGCTGTTCAGACATCTCCTCTATTCAGACATCTCCTCTGTTCAGACATCTCCTCTGTTCAGACATCTCCTCTGTTCAGATATCTCCCCTGTTCAGACATCTCCTCTGTTCAGACATCTCCTCTGTTCACACATCTCCTCTGTTCACACATCTCCTCTGTTCAGGCATCTCCTCTGTCCAGTCATCTCCTCTGTTCAGACATCTCCTCTGTTCAGACATCTCGCTGTTCAGACATCTCCTCTATTCAGACATCTCCTCTGTTCAGACATCTCCTCTGTTCAGACATCTCCCCTGTTCAGACATCTCCTCTGTTCAGACATCTCCTCTGTCCAGTCATCTCCTCTGTCCAATCATCTCCTCTGTCCAGTCATCTCCTCTGTTCAGTCATCTCCTCTGTTCAGACATCTCCTCTGTTCAGACATCTCCTCTGTTCAGTCATCTCTTCTGTCCAGTCATCTCCTCTGTTCAGTCATCTCTTCTGTTCAGTCATCTCCTCTGTCCAGTCATCTCCTCTGTTCAGACATCTCCTCTGTTCAGTCATCTCCTCTGTCCAGTCATCTCCTCTGTTCAGACATCTCCTCAGTTCAGACATCTCCTCTGTCCAGTCATCTCCTCTGTCCAGTCATATCCTCTGTTCAGACATCTCCTCTGTCCAGTCATCTCCTCTGTCCAGTCATCTCCTCTGTCCAGTCATCTCCTCTGTTCAGACATCTCCTCTGTCCAGTCATCTCCTCTGTTCAGACATCTCCTCTGTCCAGTCATCTCCTCTGTCCAGTCATCTCCTCTGTCCAGTCATCTCCTCTGGCCAGTCATCTCCTCTGTTCAGACATCTCCTCTGTTCAGTCATCTCCTCTGTCCAGTCATCTCCTCTGTCCAGTTATCTCCTCTGTCCAGTCATCTCCTCTGTTCAGTCATCTCCTCTGTTCACATCTCCTCTGTTCAGACATCTCGCTGTTCAGACATCTCCTCTATTCAGACATCTCCTCTGTTCAGACATCTCCTCTGTTCAGACATCTCCCCTGTTCAGACATCTCCTCTGTTCAGATATCTCCCCTGTTCAGACATCTCCTCTGTTCAGACATCTCCTCTGTTCACACATCTCCTCTGTTCAGACATCTCCTCTGTCCAGTCATCTCCTCTGTCCAGTCATCTCCTCTGTTCAGTCATCTCCTCTGTCCAGTCATCTCCTCTGTCCAGTCATCTCCTCTGTCCAGTCATCTCCTCTGTTCAGACATCTCCTCTGTCCAGTCATCTCCTCTGTCCAGTCATCTCCTCTGTCCAGTCATCTCCTCTGTTCAGACATCTCCTCTGTCCAGTCATCTCCTCTGTCCAGTCATGTCCAGTCATCTCCTCTGTCCAGTCATCTCCTCTGTCCAGTCATCTCCTCTGTTCAGTAATCTCCTCTGTCCAGTCATCTCCTCTGTCCAGTCATCTCCTCTGTTCAGACATCTCCTCTGTCCAGTCATCTCCTCTGTTCAGACATCTCCTCTGTCCAGTCATATCCTCTGTCCAGTCATCTCCTCTGTTCAGACATCTCCTCTGTCCAGTCATCTCCTCTGTCCAGTCATCTCCTCTGTCCAGTCATCTCCTCTGTCCAGTCATCTCCTCTGTTCAGTAATCTCCTCTGTTCAGACATCTCCTCTGTTCAGACATCTCCCCTGTTCAGACATCTCCTCTGTTCAGATATCTCCCCTGTTCAGATCTCACTCATTCAGACATCTCCTCTGTTCACATCTCTGTTCAGACATCTCACTCTGTCCAGTCATCTCACTCTGTCAGTCATCTCCTCTGTTCAGTCATCTCCTCTGTCCAGTCATCTCCTCTGTCCAGTCATCTCCTCTGTCCAGTCATCTCCTCTGTTCAGACATCTCCTCTGTCCAGTCATCTCCTCTGTCCAGTCATCTCCTCTGTCCAGTCATCTCCTCTGTTCAGACATCTCCTCTGTCCAGTCATCTCCTCTGTCCAGTCATGTCCAGTCATCTCCTCTGTCCAGTCATCTCCTCTGTCCAGTCATCTCCTCTGTTCAGTAATCTCCTCTGTCCAGTCATCTCCTCTGTCCAGTCATCTCCTCTGTTCAGACATCTCCTCTGTCCAGTCATCTCCTCTGTCCAGTCATCTCCTCTGTTCAGACATCTCCTCTGTCCAGTCATCTCCTCTGTTCAGACATCTCCTCTGTCCAGTCATCTCCTCTGTCCAGTCATCCCCCCTTCCAGTCATCTCCTCTGTCCAGTCATCTCCTCTGTCCAGTCATCTCCTCTGTTCAGATATCTCCTCTGTTCAGATATCTCCTCTGTCCAGTCATCTCCTCTGTTCAGATATCTCCTCTGTCCAGTCATCTCCTCTATTCAGAGATCTCCTCTGTTCAGACATCTCCTCTGTCCAGTCATCTCCTCTGTTCAGATATCTCCTCTGTCCAGTCATCTCCTCTGTTCAGACATCTCCTCTGATTAGACATCTCCTCTGTCCAGTCATCTCCTCTGTTCAGACATCTCCTCTGTCCATTCATCTCCTCTGTCCAGTCATCTCCTCTGTTCAGACATCTCCTCCGTTCAGACATCTCCTCTGTTCAGACATCTCCCCTGTTCAGACATCTCCCCTGTTCAGACATCTCATCTGTTCAGACATCTCCTCTGTTCAGACATCTCCTCGATATCTCCTCTGTTCAGACATCGCCTCTGTTCAGACATCTCCTCTGTTCAGACATCTCCTCTGTTCAGATATCTCCTCTGTTCGGACATCTCCTCTGTTCAGACATCGCCTCTGTTCATCTCCTCTGTTCAGACATCGCCTCTGTTCAGAGACATCTCCTCTGTTCAGACATCTCCTCTGTTCAGATATCTCCTCTGTCCAGTCATCTCCTCTGTTCAGACATCTCCTCTGTTCAGACATCTCCTCTCTTCAGACATCTCCTCTGTTCATCTGAACAGAGAAGATGTTGTCGTTAAGCTCGGTCAATACTTGGATGGGTGACCGGGTGCTGTACTGGCTGGGCTTATCAATGTCCAGGGTAATAGGAACTGTGAGCACTCTCGTGTTCTAGCACATGTAGGCACCGGCGTGATATGACCGAAACAAGGTTGAAAACGACGTTAAATCCCACAACTCACTCACTCACTCGTACAGTCGGCACGAGAGTAAGGCCTTTTCAGTATTATTCAGGTACATGTATATGTCCAAATATGGCGTAGTATATGATCTATCATGGTTTAATTCAAGCCTAGTGAAGGGGATAGATTTCTTTCACACCGTCGCTTATGTAGGAATTTTTCAAAGCAAAGAGGTCGAAGAATGTAGCGCTTGGTGAATGAGAAGTTTCGGGCTTGAAATGGTTACCTTCCAACAATTTCTGCATATATAAGCATATTCATATGACAACATATGGGGCCATGTCTGCCAAAAGTTTGTATCATACCTATGCGCTATCGATACCGCATATGGATGTTAAATTCAGGTGGCCCTCCGCAGTTTCGTAGTAATAATTTCATAATACGATAGACTGCCCTTGTTCTGCTACATCATAATTCTTCTTGTCTTCTTAATAGCTTATATCTATAATGCCATCCTATTCAGCATTATCAACGCTACAAACGAGTACGTACAAATCGAGTGCTGGCTTCGTCTACACGCTGATCGGGATCATGGAGTAAAGTTTGTCCTGCCTCAGTTATGCCCCTTGGGTGTGCCTAAAAATCGGGACTCATTTACGGGAAGAAAATCTGACAAAAAACGGTTAGGTTAACACCCCCTTTTTTTTGCCTTTTTAAGTTGAGACCGGACCAGGGAACGTGAGTAAGAAGTTTAATTGAAATCGCTCTTACAGATTTTTCTGGAAATTGAGCCGAATTTGACCATTTTTCGACATTTTTAAGGGGTTTTCTAGGAAAAATGAAGCAAGCATGGAGGAGAATGTTCGAGTTAAATTTTTCTATAACATAGCAGTGTTATATCTTAAAATAATAGTTTCATCATGCTCTTTCAGAAAATATATACATATAAGTGATTTGGGTTGAAGGTTTTGCGACAACTGGTGGCCGAAAAACGGACCCATGGTCTATTCCATGCCGAATAAAAGAATCTCCAGAGTGCACCCTTAAGGCATAATAGTGGAGTCTATGCATTATCTTAATGTAGACTCCGTTACGGAGCGGAGATGTATCATTACGCCAGATTGTTCAATTTTGACTGCCTAGTTATACCTGAAGCGCTATTTTCGGAAGCAGATGGAAAGAAGACCAGGAGTTCGATTAAAATAATCCACAGTGTGTCCATTAGTATACAATTGAGGTTACTGCATACTGTATTCCATACAGGAGTTATCTCCCCCTGGACTGAGATTTCGGTGGATATTATGGCAGAACGAGGTCCTATCAGAATGATATAAATTTGCCAGTGTAAATTTTCTTTACAAGAGAACCCATTTACAGTCCATAAAGGATGGAATGGATGTATATTATTATGGTTTTACAAATTATTTCTCAAGTTTCTGAAGTATTTCCCATGTTTCTAAGAGAAAATTGAGTGCAAAATTACCAATAATTTGACTTGGTTACATCGCTTATTTGCATTTTCCCGCGTTTCTGCTATCATTGGAAAGCGGAAAAGTAACCACGGCCTTCATATTGCCGAATGGATGACCATTATTAAGAAGAAATAGGTTAATTTTGATTTTTGTTCTCGAAAATCCTGCTAGAATTGGCAAAATTGATCAAAACAAAGATGGGGTAGGGGGAAAGTTATCGGTCGGATTTCCAAAAATAATATGTATAACTGGCAAGTGTTGTATACCGCCATACTCGCAAACACTCTGAGATTACGATACATGTGAATAATTAATTTCGTAAAAAACATCCTGCCCCTTAAGGTGGCCCTCCACAGTTTCGTAGTAATGGCCCCTCTCTAATTTCATAATACGATAGACTGCCCTTGTTCTGCTACATCATAATTCTTCTTGTCTTCTTAATAGCTTATATCTATAATGCCATCCTATTCAGTATCAACGCTGCAAACGAGTACGTACAAATCGAGTGCTGGCTTCGTCTACACGCTGATCGGGATCATGGAGTAAAGTTTGTCCTGCCTCAGTTATGCCCCTTGGGTGTGCCTAAAAATCGAGACTCATTTACGGAAAGAAAATCTGACAAAAAACGGTTAGGTTAACATCCCCTTTTTTTTGCCTTTTTAAGTTGAGACCGGACCAGGGAACGTGAGTAAGAAGTTTAATTGAAATCGCTCTTACAGATTTTTCTGGAAATTGAGCCGAATTCGACCATTTTTCGACATTTTTAAGGGGTTTTCTAGGAAAAATGAAGCAAGCATGGAGGAGAATGTTCGAGTTAAATTTTTCTATAACATAGCAGTGTTATATCTTAAAATAATAGTTTCATCATGCTCTTTCAGAAAATATATACATATAAGTGATTTGGGTTGAAGGTTTTGCGACAACTGGTGGCCGAAAAACGGACCCATGGTCTATTCCATGCCGAATAAAAGAATCTCCAGAGTGCACCCTCAAGTAACTCCATAAACAGTAGTAATGGGGGTCACCACAGAACACTTTTCCCTATCTCTTGACAAGGTGACCAAAATCATTTAATCTACAAGAATTTGACATCGACCCCTCTAACCTACCTTCGCGAAACTTGGCCAGTAGATTATCGTACTTGTTACGCATAGAATGCCGTGATGTTTTGAAACAATGGTGGTCAAACCGGAAGTGGCGTCTTCCGAAAACAGCCGATATCTCCCGAACGGTACAGGATAGATGCACGGGACTTTCGTTAATGGATACCGTAAAACAAAAGAATTCAGAAGCATCCATCAATGACGCCATAATGACGTCATCAAACCGGAAGTAGAACTATATCGAGGACGGTAATAGCTAGAAGCATGAAACCGATGGATATCTGAAAGCAACGGCGTGTATTGGAACTTCCGAATGAAGTCCTAATGACGCCATCAAGCCGTAGCAGTGTAAAGTCAGCAGTGAATTCTATACTCTCCGAGAAGGACATGGGAAGAAAGCAAACAACTCTATCGATAGCAATATATGGGATATCCTAAACAACATAGATAAAAGAATTCAAACTCAATATGATACATGTTTCATTAATGAACCAGGTGTGCTTCAATTCAACACATCATTGTAAATACATAACATTGCATATACTTTTTCATGCAAGTATATTCATTATATTTCAATATTCAAAGTTTAGTTATATTTATTCTTTAAACAAAATTTTATTCACATTTCCGAATTGTCACTGTTCGTATTGTATTTCCCTTCTCTTAATTTCTCGAAGTCTTTTCTCTGTTTGATACTGTCCTTGATAGCTTCATCATAGTTAATATTGTTAACACTTCGAGGCTGACTTTCTGTCTTCAAAACGTGGTTATGAATATAATCATAAAACACGAACATCATGATATATGATCGTAAAACTGTTGATGTAGTCTCTTTTTCAATGTTGGAATATAGTCCTTTTTGGCCATTTCGGCCGATTCATCTTCATCATAGACCGTCTTACATAGTGCTGTTTCCTCTCGGTGATATCTTCACCAACTTCCTTTTTCATAGAATCGGTAAACATATATCTCCAGAGAGTTTATTTAATACATCACTGAGTATTAGTAGGCTATCTATCAATCTAAGATGAATGGGGTTTTTTTTCGTGAACCCTCATCATTTGAAGGGTATTTTCTTTTACATGGAGTTCCCTCGACTTTATTTTTGCACTTGACCTGGTCAGATCTTTTCGAAACTCGTCCAATTTGAACCAATGTGGGGTGAACCTCGTAAAAATCCCATCTTCAACTTGTGCAGCCTTTTCAATTTCATTTGGTTCAGGATTTGTTGGTGTACCACTCTCTAGTACATTTATCTTCAGCCTTTGACTTTCAGACGTAGTTAGATTTATATTGATAAATACATGTCCAAAAGGTGAAGAGATTGAGTGAGTCTAAATACGTTTTCATAAAGTAGTCGAGTCTTCTTAGATGGATTGCCATTTGCAATAACAGTAGATAATTCTCTGCGGATTTGGCTCTACATATTTTTCGATGTCACGTAGTAAAGTATCTAACCAGTTTTCCCTCTTCCGACCTGATCCGGTGTTACACAGAATCCGGTGTTACATAGAATGATACAGAGTGATCCGTGTGTACCGACATCAAGATTTTCCTATATAAAAAGGACGAAAATACATACAAGAAACACACTAACCATGGTTTGTGTATGTCACTTATGTTAACCCTATCTGGCCTGGGCTTTTTGGGACCTGTTGTGGCCTTGGGAAAATGCCCCCCCCCCCCTAATTATTTTTCTTGCCCCTTAAGCTAGGGGGCTGAAACTTACCACACTATACTCTTGGGTCAAGCTCTACAGGAAAATGTAAAAAAAAATCCAAGATGGCCGTTTTGATGACGTCACAGCGACGTCATTGTCAAAAACGTCATTTTTTGGTCGATTTTTCAGTCAGATTTTCCTAATTTTTTATTTATGCAATTTCTCCGAAAAAAACTGCATGGTAAATTAGTAAATATTAATGTGATGTGAAATAGTTTTTGCCTGCTTTTCTTCGCGGAAAAGCAGAAATTTTGAAGAAATATGAAAAAAACATCACTTTTCTGGGACCACACGTGGCCGCCATCTTGAATTGTCCCATGATCCTCTGCTCGGGGGGTTATGCAAATAAGCTCAAAATGACCCCAATATGATAAACTGTAATGTCACGGAGTTTCATCTCTCCACTTTTTGTTGTTCCAGAGATAGCGCAGAAAGTTTGGTAGGGGGGGCCATTTCCATTTCCCCCCCCAGGCCAGGTAGGTTTAAACTTCGATGTCTAACTCGTCTAATCTGAAAAGACATTTTAAAAGATGTCACAACGATCACATACATGAGGGGCAGGGGCAATCATTATTTTAGTTAGAACGTGGTACTTCCAAACAAAAAGGAGACGGATGCATTATTACGAGGCCTCAAAAAGTATGTAGAGCCAACTCCGCAGAGAAGAATCTACTGTTATGAAAATAGAAGTCGGTATTCGAAGATATGGATCTGAGAGTACCCGGTATAGTCTTCGTGATGGATATATTATAAATTGACGATATTTTCATCGCAGTGTAAGAAATCTTATAATAATCGACGGCCTTTGGCAGAGACTAAGCAAGATACGAACAATTCATACCTGTTTACCAAAGGATCTCACCATGACAAGGTATCGGTTATTTACATAGTACAGAACTTAGTCGACCCGGACAAGGCCTCTAGAGATATCGGCTTACATTGCCAATATGATGTCTTATTCACTCACCCCACCGACAAGCCACATATTTCATTATTAGGTCGTTATATTTATGCAAGAAGACGCGACTACTTTATAAAAACGTATGAAGACTGGATCTCTTCAACTGGACATTAAGTTATCGATCTCAAACCAGGTATATGTACGTCTGGAGTTCAAAGGCTGGAGACAAGTGAACTAGAGGATGGTACGCCAACAAGTCGTAAACCAAAGAAGATTGAAAACACTGCACAAGATGCGGAAGGGTTAACCCCATCTTGGCTTAAACGGAATATGTCGCAACAGGGCCAGGGCCAGCTCACAAACAAGACTGAAGTTGAAAGGACTCCATGTAATATACTCTTCAGATTTTGACAGTGATTATGAAGAAGGCATTCATTCCAGAGAGACAGGTCAGCATACTAATACTCAAATATCGAAGATATCGATGAGATGAAATACCAATACACAAGACGGGCTTATGATGAAGATGAATCAGGCGAAACGGCGAAGACGGACTACATGCCGATAATGGAAGAGACTACGTTAGAAGTTTTGAGACCACGTGATCAATTGTCATGAAATGAAAAATGGTTATATTTATAATCAAATTTTGAAGACCACCAGTTAGTTTCAAATGTAAACAATAATAACTATGAGGACGCTATCAAGCGGAGTATCAAACAGAGACAGAAATATTCAATATTATTTTACATGCATATATTATACATGAAAAATATATGCAATGTTATGTATTCACAATGATGTATTGAAAGAAACTGTATCTGGTTGAATAATGAAACATGTATTCTACTATATATTGAGTGTGCATTCTGTGCATATGTTATTTAGAATATCCCATATATCACTATTAACAGACCCGTTTCCTTTTCTTTCTATGTTCATTGACGTCATTGATGAATGTCCATTAATTGTTTTACGGTGTTCATTAGCGAAAGTCCCGCGCATCTATCTCATACCGTTGAGGGAGATATCGGCTGTTTCCCGTTTCTGATGATGTCACTTCCGGTTTGGCCACCATTGCTTTAAAAACAGAATAAAATAGAACGATATTTCATGCGTAACGTCACGGGAACCTACTGACCAAGTTTCGCGACCGTTCCGCGTCAAAGGGTCGAGGTCACCATGTAAAGAGATAGTTCAAAGTGTACTTTAGTGACATTCATTACTACCATAAACAAAGAAACATCCCAAGAATGATGTCATTGACGTATACAGTAGAGCTGGAGAGAGCTTTATGGCATTTGACTTTTGACATATTCGTCGAATTGTCCTCTCCAAAACTGACGAATATGGTAGAGAATAGTATAGTAAATAGTCTAATAACGAATAGGAAAGGTATGAAGATTCCGCGTATCCGCGTACACCCTCCCCAACCACTTTCCAGTAAAAAAAAATGGATAAAAGACGTTACGGTTTGTTCCTTCCCCATCCCGCTAATTATGTTCGTCATTGATTATTATCTTGAAGATATATTATTGTGGTGCAAATCATCCTAACATCCTAGCTCCTTCTAAAACTAATCTTATATTCTTTATCTCCTTAAATTAATAAACGCTCCCTATTAAAGAGGATCGCTACACGATCTCACGTTCGTCCACCGAAAGACGCATCCAGTGACTCCATGCCATGCATATTAAATAGTTTTATGACACGTGGTCTCTAAATCTGAGCACTTGGACTGGTATTGAAATAATGAAATGCCTGAAAACCCCGAAAAAGAATGGCCAGACACAAGATTACCAATCCCGAAAGGAACCTACACAGATGCATCATCCCCATGGGGTCAACAAACCATCCAGTATCAAATAAGAAATTGATTCTTTGACTTTCACGCAAAATAGGACGTAGTCTGCCATCCTGTACCCTGATACTCACTCCAAGCACTGTTACAGGCACAGATTTCTGGAAACCCCTGCAGTTCTACCAATTTTTATTTTATTTTTTTTGTTTTTATTTTTTTGGACAGCGTTGTGTGTACGAGAGAGTAAAAAGACATAGAATCAACCACGCAATGAACGAACAGTATTTAACAGAATAACATAAATGACAACAATAGATCGAATATCATCCACTCGATTCTCTCCCATATTCTCTCTTCACTATCCTTTTTGTTATCTATTTGAAAACATAGCGATTTTAACGATATGTAATGAACAAAAAAAATGTATAACGAAATCCAAATTAAGCATTGTGTTGACAGACCACGAAATCCGTATGAGAAGCGGCTCTTAAACTATACCATTTCAACAATCAAAGGCTAAGTCGATCATAATGATCATTATCCGGCTTAGCCAAGGAAAAAGGCCCCGTTTTCAACATAAGTTCAAGCCATATTGTTATTGATGGACGATTGAAATGGGGGAGCATCGATAGGATATTAATTTATTAAGATTGCGCCTATTCAAAAAAAGCCGAGAAGTAGGGGGGAGGAGTGTTAATAAATTGTCATATTAATGTCGTATAAATGGTATATAGTTTGTTGTAGAATGGGAAATTGTGGATCACCGAGTTCATGTATCCAGAATTAACCCAACAAATTCATCATAAACCAAATCGTTTCATCTATCATGTTTAGATTGATGTTATTTGTATACTAAAGGAGAACATCAAACGACTGGCCACGTCTGCTAAATGTTACTGTATCTTGTGGTTGGGTCGAAAAAATAGAGAACGAACACAGTTGCAAGGGAAATTCACGTAGAATGGGAGCTGACCTCGTTTTGCCTATACCACCACCCTACTGAAAAAGTTGAGAATTGATCACGAATTCTGGCAAAAATTGACGGTCGACGTTAGCGGAACAGAACCTGCCGCAGAGCGCAGAACGTGGTCTGAAACTGGCAGCCACGAACATCGGTGTTGATTTCTGGTCTTCTAGACGTGCGTTAAAGCCAAAAACAAGGTCACGGCGAAAAGTACACTCTTGTCAACTATTGTCATTTTACATATTTCACAGCTTCTGAAAAAACATGTACTTACAAGCTGGCCCCTCACCACTAATACCGCGGCCCAATGACATCTGAACCAGTTCATACAGATTTATATACGTCTAGATACTCTATACCTATATTTACCTGAAAGTTTTCCTGATATCAGAAATGTGTGATCTATGTTTCCAATTTCAACCGTATATGACCAATAATCAGACATGCGTACGATGAGCAACTTCGTGTAGCAGGTGGAGATTTTAATAACAAATATCGTATCATTCTCCACTGCACGAATGCAGTTCCCTAGAGATAGAGTTAATCTCAAATCCGCTACCAAAGATGAGTTGGACAATAGACCAGGTAAAACAGGTATGTATGACTATATTCACAGTGAGCTGCTGATCCAGATTTACCTGCGCACAGGGGGGAGTGAGGCAGGCGCTATCGAACTAAGTACACATTTAACAGACGATATGCTGATAATATATCTATATCAATGTATATAAATAAATCTACATCAGTAGGTTACTATATATTTCCGCAAGCGTTTTTTTTTTTCTACTTTTCTATACTATACCCTTTGGCAATGCTGGCTTCGTGTGGTCATGTGACTTCCTATAACTGTACCTAAGCGGTGAGTGAGTTCTCCGCGTGCAAGTTCGGTGATAGAACTGTCACCGGTTCGGTTGAGGCAGCCTTAACGCTATATTTGCTTTATGAGCGTCAGAGGGGCTCACCCAGTGCGCCCGGTTCGAACTGAGTGAGTATGCTTGTCAAATCAACAACGCTGGATCAAACATCGCGCTATCAACTAAGGCAGGGTTAATTCGCTAGTGGGCACTTACCAAAAACGTCAAGTTCACGCTGCAGGACGGTACGGGTTTTTGGAAGATTCCCTACTCAAAATGCCCAGGAAAAGTTGAGTTTGCTCCATGAAGTGACTTTTTCCAATATATATGTTGCGGAAATTTCAAGAAAGATTTGTTACCGTATATACTTTGGAGCAATTTATTTTGGAAAAATATTACTTGGAGTTAACACGAACACGGTAAGTACAATAGCTTTTTACATTGAATAGTTTTATTCATTGACAAAATTCATATATGTTGGATTTTTCAGTTAAAATTTATGAAACAATTTTATAAACATCATGTGATCAACACAGAAAGTAATACTTTTTTCACTTGTTACTAGAAATTCAATTTCAAATGATGAAAATATATTTTGATAAGTTCATTGTTTTGAAATACTAGATGATCCCATTAGCGGTGAACCATATATCGCTGTTAAAATGCTAATTTTACTGCCCTTCTAAACTGCCTCAGGGAATGTTTTGTGCCGTAGTATACATGATCTGAAAGTAAAACGAAAATTATCTTTTTAACTTTACCTGTCGTCTAATTTGTTTGTAAACAAAAGAATTTGATAGATTCACTTGATGATTTTTATCTGAGGTAATGATAAATGTAATAATTACGTTTTAATTCAATTTTGATTTAATCTGATTCAGATTAATTCAAATGGATTTATACGAACGAAACCATGCGGATTGTGACAGGTATATAGGATTTTGAGTTATTCATAACAGAAGTTGATTTGTTTGCTCGTTTGATACATCTTTCTTCGTGGGTAGAAATGCATACACATATAGGACGTGTAATTCATTCACTGACGAAATAATTAACCCGTATCAATTATATCCTGATATTTCTGAAATATCTTTCCATTGTGGTTGAATTTCCATTCAAACGTTCACGTTCTAAAGAGAACGCTAAACGTTCAAAACGACAAATTTGTATTCTAGCTAAACCGTGTGGAGGGAACATGCTTGCACGTTCATGCCCATATCTCGTGTAATAATTGAGGTTGGCATGTTTCGTCAGATACCTTTCCCAATTAGACCTCGCATTTCTCGGCTCATTCCTGATGTCATGCGATGTAATCTGTGTCTCGGTTCATTTAGTTTCTCTGAAATCTTCAAAAATTGACATGATTACAAGTTAGATAGTTGCGCGACATTTATCCACTAGAATCTTTTTATCTTGGTCGATATAATTAAAAGCACGTGAGTTGGGCGATCTGCTTTCAGCGGTTCATCTGGTGAAGAAAGACAATAGACTACGTTTGCTGAATATATAATTCCAACCCTTCATTGATAGGAATATGTTGAGTAAATCCATATCTGCCTTATATATAATGGTTCCAGGTAAAATCATTCACCTGCTGTATTTACCTTTTACATCTCCGCACATGCTTTACTTTGCTCCGATCTTGTGCGTTGGAAACATGTCGGGAAGAAACGAAAAAACAAAATCAATGGAAAATATGTTGTCTGTGAACCAGGTTCGATTGCCGTGGAAGACTATTAGTATACGGTGAAGTCCTAGTTTACGTCCATCAAATCGATGAAATCTACCTTATGTATCCTTAAGTATCTCTTGCATATATCTCAAAGAGATGGACATATTGATGGCATAAGACTTACGTGCAGTATATGCCCTATATACTCAGTGATTGACAGTGCCTAATAATACATATGTATAAAATACAAAAACAATCTGTGATATATGCTTCATAGGGGTATACACCAACCACAATACTATAACCTAGTGTTGATCGTCAAGCTGGGTACCATCCTTGTCAGAGCCTATACTGAATATCTTTGTAATAGAATTTCTGCAATAGGATATTCAGAATATGAGGGTGTGAATCTACGTACAGCTGTATCCATTCAAATATTGGTGTGTGTATATTCATTGAATTTGTAAGTGCTTTTGATTATTATAAATAATCTGTGGACATCATGATGGAAATGGTATATATGCTTGTGAGTATATACCTCGTACTTTGTTCGGCAAGGTTGTGTATCCTCGATATATAATCTTTGCAATGACGATGGAGGGGTGAAATGCTTATATATTACTTGGTGAGCACTGGTGTAAAAGACTCATCTGTACGTTATGAAGGATGTGGGTCGACATATTGATGTCCGAAATAGTATGAAGACGGATTTTCTGCAGAGGAGGGTATAAAGGAGCGACAAAGCTTTCGGTTGTGCTTTCGGTTGTTATGTGTTGATTGTTCACAATGAAAGAACTACCACGAACAAAGATTAATGCCCATCAGACCAAGGAAAAACAGACGAATTTCACGTCAATGATTGAATAGTTCATCGTGGACTACAAAATTCAAAACAATATTTCACCAAAATTATATCTGAGAAGCGTACATACCTCAGCAAATTAATCTTAATTGTGACTGTTCATTTGGATACCATGAGGATATTACATATCTGAATGACCTGAACGCCATACTCACAAGCCTGCCAGGTATCCTCGTTAAACAAGCTCTGGCATATATATTTATATACTGAAGCACAATCTCCATTCTTTCTGCTGTGTAAACTTTTACCGAAAGTGATTTACTATAGTATTAGTGCAGCAAAATTGACAGTAATTTACTGTAAACTGTACATTAAATATTGCTAAATACACTATATTTAATGCAATATTTACAGTAATTTACTGGTAACTTTTCTCCACTGAACTAATTATTTCAAAATATACAGTAAAAGTTTACAGTGAAATCGGCAAAATGAAACTGACGAATTGGAACTGACAGTACGAATCTGACCGATTGAAACGGACAGAATGACGGTTCGATGAGGAAACTGGCCTGCCCTTATTAGGACAGAGTACAGTCTTAAATTTCGCATCCCTCTTAACGAACGAAGAAGCCTAATTATGATCCATACCAGGCGATACTAATTGCCATCAGACATTTTCTTGTCGATATCATGTCCAATAGGTGACAGATTTGTCACTTTCACCAAGAGTTCAATACAGTTTAACGGCGAATTTGCTTAATTTCCCAGCCGGAATTGACCTTAAATTCGGTCCCTTGTCATCCGTCGAATGACCGTGTGTCTGGATCAATATGGATTGATATATGTTCTCGGACTTATATACCGTTCTGTCGTCTTTTGATTAAAGGTCAGCTTGGACTAACTCACTGACAGAAGTACACCAATAGGAGACGTCATGACGGTGCCCAATATTAGACTCCCTTGATATGAACAGGGCCGTGAAAGCCCTGAGTTCTCATGAGGACACCGTTGTGATTCTGTCATCTCTAAGTAATAGTTACATGATGACACGAGACAATGTATCCCAAATATTGGCAAGATATTGTGCTCGAGATGGTGAAGACCCCAGAGAGTGCAATATCGTGCTAATATTCAGCATACATTGTCGAGTGTCTCATCATGTAACTGTTTTATCCAATGATCACCCGAGCAGGAGGGTGGAGCTCTGGTTATTTGCTTATTTCTGTTACACCGGCGGAAACAGAACATTGAATCCACTAATTAGGGTTCTAGACCCAAGAATCGTAAACTTGGTTCTACATTCAACGTTTGGGTTCCACTAGCTTTTTGGAACCATGATGTTCCTATTAACTAAAATCGTTCCATATCGAACCTTATTTGGTTCCGTTTGAGTTCCATGAGGAAGCTATCATTCCGTTCTTCATGGGACCTTTATATGTTATATGTATATTTTGGAACCAAGACACTGGAGAGCGTATAGAACCAAAATCGTTCCATATCGAATCATATTGATTATATATTATTGCTCTACTCCGACCTGTGTATATCAACAGAAGAGCGAAATGTGATTCTTCCGTGCAGAACCAGTCATTCCAGGAGTGTACGGAAACCCCTTCTCCCGAGAAAATACACGCTCCCATCTCTTGTTATTCCAAGGCTTTCCAGCTCCAATGTCGCGATATTATATTTAATTCGATTAATTCACAAAGAACGTTTGAAGGCCATCTCGTTTGTTTGAGAAGCTATGAGCATTGACTGCACCTCGGTGAACCATCCTCACTCCCGATTATATATGAACAATACCGACACATGTATAGATATATGTTCCTATGATAATGAAAGGAAGCAATAGTGCATGGTGCGTTAATGTTCCGTGATATCATCTCTGAGTTTACTGAGATTGTGCACTACCCATCCTTGTATTGATCAGAAACCAGTAAGTATCATATCCTAATCAACACACCCACCTCACATATCAAGACACTACTCGGTCTTTTCTAATCTCATATGCAGAGCCCCACTTCCCCACCCCACACACCGACCTCTATACACACACCACACATCGTCACCCCTAAAGCGGATCTCTCGCGCCCGTAAGTAATTTACACACGGTCACATAAGACTTGGACATCGCCTACATGCACTTTCTAAATAGAAGCATATGGGAAGGAAATTATTTCCTGTGGCATTCTTTCCCCGCATGTGCGACATGAAAATCATGATATAGCTGTGCCGTGGTGGCATGGTTGATGTTTCAAGTCTAGTCTCGGTGTTCAGGTGATGGGTGCTCCAGATGATCGGGTTTAGGTACCAGGTGTAGGCCCGTTTTCGATCAACTGAAATTTGATATCGGTATTTCAAAATATTTCCTATTTAATCCCTTCCTGATACATTGTTACGTTCAGTCGTTCCCACTTCCCCCAGGGCATATCCCGTTTTACTTGTAAATTCGTACCTTATATCATTCAAACTTGATAATTAAAATTGTTATCGTGGCACTGTTATAAATTTCACTTAACTATGGCGGATATTATGTTCTAACAGGTGCTACTATGCCGGAGTTACATATGACGTCCCTGACGTTGGACGCCATAGCTTGTAGAGAAGAAGAGGCAGTGGTCGTCGACTATATTATGCGAGGTGAGTTTTATCCTATGGAACCGCACTTTTGTAAAATATATATGAATTTTAATACCAATTTGCCAGGTGTGGCTCGTTATATTGCGATCGAGCAGATATGACTGCTTCAGAGGTAATGTGGGTCGAGGAGATATAGCAGCTTCAGAGGTAATTTGGGTCGAGCCGATATAGCTGCTTCAGAGGGAATGTGGGTGGAGCAAATATAGCTGCTTCAGAGGGAATGTGGGTCGAGCAGATATAGCTACTTCAGAGGTAATGTGAGTCGAGCAGATACAGCTGCTTCAGAGATAATGTGGTCGAGGAGATATATCTGCTTCAGAGGTAATGTGGGTCGAGCAGATATAGCTGCTTCAGAGGTAATGTGGTCGAGCAGATATAGCTGCTTCAGAGGTAACGTGGTCGAGTAGATATAGGTGCTTCAGAGGTAACGTGGTCGAGTAGATATAGCTGCTTCAGAGGTAACGTGGTCGAGTAGATATAGCTGCTTCAGAGGTAACGTGGTCGAGTAGATATAGCTGCTTCAGAGGTAACGTGGTCGAGTAGATATAGCTGCTTCAGAGGTAATGTGGTCGAGCAGATATAGCTGCTTCAGAGGTAATGTGGTCGAGCAGATATAGCTGCTTCAGAGGTAATGTGGTCGAGCAGATATGACTGCTTCAGAGGTAATGTGGGTCGAGTAGATATAGCAGCTTCAGAGGTAATTTGGGTCGAGCCGATATAGCTGCTTCAGAGGGAATGTGGGTCGAGCAAATATAGCTGCTTCAGAGGGAATGTGGGTCGAGCAGATATAGCTGCTTCAGAGATAATGTGGTCGAGCATATATAGCTACTTCAGAGGTAATGTGAGTCGAGCAGATACAGCTGCTTCAGAGATAATGTGGTCGAGCATATATAGCTACTTCAGAGGTAATGTGGGTCGAGCAGATATAGCTGCTTCCGATGGAATGTGGATCGAGCAGATATAGCTGCTTCAGAGGTAATGGGGTCGAGCAGATATAGGTGCTTCAGAGGTAATATAGCTGCTTCAGTGGAAATATGGTTGAGAGCAGATAGGTGCTTCATGAGTACTGTAGTCGAGCAGTTATAGCTGTTTCAGAGGTAACGTAGGCGAGCAGTTATAATGGTAGCTGCTTCAGAGGTAATGCAGTCGACCAGATATAGCTGCTTCAGAGGTAATGTAGTCGAGCAGTTATAGCTGCTTCAGAGGTAATGTAGTCGAGCAATTATAGCTGCTTCAGAGGTAATGTAGTGGATCATATGTAGCTGCTTCAGAGGTAATGTAGTCGAGCAGATATGGCTGTTCACCGGAAATATGGTCGAGAACATATGGGTGGTTCAGAATTAATGTAGTCGAGCAGTTATAGTTGCTTCAGAAATAGCGTAGTCGAACAGTTACATCTGCTCCAGAGGTGATGTTTTCGAGCAATTAGAGCTGCTTCAGTGATGCCGTAGTCGAGCAGTTATAGCTGCTTCAGAGATATTGTAGTCGAGCAGTTATAGCTGCATAAGAGGTTATATAGTCGAACAGTAAAAGCTGCCTCAGAGGTAATGGAGTCAAGCTGATATAGCTGCCTCAGAGGTTATGTAGTCGAGCAGTTATAGCTGCTTCAGAAGTAAAGTGGCCCAGTGGATAGAGCTGCTTCTGGATTAATTTGGCCGAGAGGCGCTTTATTGGACCGAACAGATAAAGCTGACTCAATGTAGTCGAGCAGATATAGTTGTTTCAGAGGTAATGTAGCTTGGCAGATACAGCTGGTTCAGTGTTATCGTGGTCAAGAATAAATTGATGCTTCAGTGGTAATGTGGTTTAGCAGTTTTTGCTGCTTCAGTGTTAATGTGGTCAAAAGCAAATATAACTGCTTCAGCGTTAATCTGGTCGAGCAGATTCTCACTATTACCCTCACACTACTGGCATGAACCTATATTTAACCTGTGTTATGTAACTGGATTACTGTAACCCATAGTCCAGGGACCAGTTTTGTACTCTGAGGATCAAATCCTGATACCTTCTCTGAGGATCAAATCCTGATACCTTCTCTGAGGATCAAATCCTGATACCTTCTCTGAGGATCAAATCCTGATACCTTCTCTGAGGACCGTATCTTCCAGATATTCTGTCCCAGGATTTCATACTCAAAGTATCAGTTTTGAAACTTGCCTAATCATTGTTTTTAGTACATAGCTGTAGGTGCCAAAGCAATATGGCTATTTTAAGGAAAAAGAATCATGCAATAAAACTCGTTATGCAAATTACTTTAACACTATCAATGCATAGATAACGATTTACATTTAAAAATACCAAATATCTTCCAGTTTTTGTGCTAGTTGACATGACCATGTTTATTTAATTACAATTAATTAAAGACTCTCAAATGCATATTTAATTTGAAAACCAATTGATAATATATTTAAACTTTTCTCATCTTCATCTTGCAGAATTTTTTTTTATGTTTTATAAATAATCATAGGCGTGACTAGTGGGTGGCCTGATTGTTGATGCTGCAATTAGGGTTAAATTAATATATTAGTTTAAAAATTACAATTAAACGCTCGGGTACACAGTTTCAGAAAAATTTAAAACTCAAAAGACAAATGCAAAATTTAGAGTATTCACCCCGAAGATAATACAATACATTAAAGTTTATTTGTGGATGCGTAAATTTACTCACAAAGACATGCAATACTGGTTAATGAGATGCCCTTTAAATTCCGCTTGTAAAAAACACACACAATGAAAGTTTATTTTAAGGATTTTGGTATGAAAATAATAAGATCGTTAGAGAGATAAATGCATCGTTAACAAATTACATTTCTTTTTCGCAAAACCCCGGTGGTGTAATTGAAAATAGAAAGAAAGAAGAGAGAAAAAAGCATAGTGACGTCACCGTTGGGATGCGCGCGCACAATTTGCTGCACTTTCCCTAGCCTTTGGCTAGTTTTGAGTCTCCAAGTTTCCTGTCCGGTTAATAAGAGGTGCGATCTTGTTATCAGGCATCAGCACTGGTCATTTACGGTCATCGACTGACCTGAATTATACTATCTAAAAGGTCACCGTGGCTTTAATACTGCGTGAAGTCCATATGGATATATAAGTCGTTTTTCAGGTCAGGTTAGCGTTGAGTCCAGTTTGAGGGCATTTTCCTTAAAAATATACCGGTAACCAATGTTACCACACGATGCATGAATTATTGAAGAGCGCAAAATGAATCTTTTCCAACAATGTCTTTTCCTATCCAGCTTCACTCATAGAATTCAGATCCATGTTTTAGTTCTATGATACATTTTAGGTTGAAAACCCTAAAAAAAAGAGTGCATGGATCCTGATCATGTTGAGCGAAATTCAGTCGAGTAGATAACTCACTCAAGTTTAGTGAAGTTGATTCCACTCTAGTTGAGTGAACTTTTATGTTCACCCCTTTTGAGTGAAACTCACTCAACTTGACTTATGTGCTTGAGTTGCATGAATTTCCACTCTTGAGTTAAATATTTCAGTCAAGTTTTTTATACAGTAGTTTCAAATCAATGACGTAATAGTGACGTCCATCTGCGCTAACCCAGTCAAATCAAATCGCGACAGACACGTATGACGTCCTGCCTCAGAATGTGCAATTTCTTCGGAACATGTATACTATGGTATATCAGATGAATTCTTCTCTATAATTCAGTTAACTATATCATGAAGTTATTATTTAAAAAAACTTCAAAAATACGCTTTGATGTAATGAAGTTAACTTTTCAACACTTTTTACCTACTTAAAACTTCGTAACATCCTGTATTTCAAACTTGGGGAAAATATTAATATTATGCACACTAAAATTGCCGGGCGACTGACTTGCCCGTTTCGTATTCTTAACTTGAACATTGATGTTCCAAATTCTGACACTGTTATCCTCATATATGAATATATTCTTGAAGTGTTAAACATAGGTTTCCTGGTGTGAAGTGCCATTACCATTTGAACATTTATGTACGCATTAAGAATGCGATTAAACAAAAAAAAACTGTTCCAGTACGGAATACGGCTGCGTTTATTTCTTCCAGAACACATAAAGAGTGTTCAAAAACTGTCTTGGCGGTTCTAAGCTGGAACATCTTTGTTTAGTGGTCTGGGTTTGGCCTACTACAATTCGAACACCAGTGTTGACCACCAGTGTTGGTGTTGTTGAACACCAGTGTTGACCACCAGTGTTGGTGTTGTTGAACACCAGTGTTGACCACCAGTGTTGGTGAACACCAGTGTTGACCACCAGTGTTGGTGTTGTTGAACACCAGTGTTGACCACCAGTGTTGGTGTTGTTGAACACCAGTGTTGACCACCAGTGTTGGTTTTGTTGAACACCAGTGTTGACCACCAGTGTTGGTGTTGTTGAACACCAGTGTTGACCACCAGTGTTGGTGTTGTTGAACACCAGTGTTGACCACCAGTGTTGGTGTTGTTGACCACCAGTGTTGACCACCAGTGTTGGTGTTGTTGAACACCAGTGTTGACCGGTTGTCGTGTTCAGGTTTAGCATACGACTAAATGAAAGAATTTTGAAAAGTGCTGTTCTTATTTATTCTAGAACACCGAGAGAGTGAGACAGTGAGTGAGTGAGTAGGATTTAACACCTTTTGGTGTTCTAATGTGGAACACTTTTGTTTAGTGTGTGAACAGCTAATGTATTACACATATCTGAAACCCTATACGGTATCTACTAATCTCTATGGCCCTGTGGTAAACACAGTCGAAACAGATACACACATACACATTCGTTCGACCGTGGCCGAGATCTGGATTATGTGGCTAGTGATATATATATATATATATATATAGAAACGAGTTGTAGTAATATCTCAATTGTATGACATGTGCAACTCTGGAGGATTTTTTCTGACTCAATTTCTCTGTTTATAGTTTATTTTAAAGTCCTCTTCGTGAATGTATACAAAATATTTGTATATTTACAAATATTGACCTGTTTCTAATCGATACATATCCGTCCTTGTACAATTGGTTTTTACGTACTGTGATCTGTGATTGGTTTAATGTGAACAACAGTCGTGAGTGGTGAATTTTTCCCACCGACTGATCAAACGTATAAAAATGTACATAGAAGATCAAACGCGGAAATATCCCAGATTGTATTTTACGCGGCTGGATCATTTCTTTTTGTGCTCAATTTGTTATTGCCATTATCGAAAGCGTTAAGCAAGCTATATAATGATGATAAAAAAACAAGTGAGAAATGACTACATTGTAGTCAAAACCTGCGGCAGTGGCAATAATACAGTGAAAGACATATCAGCGGAGGTAGTGGTAATTGTAGAAAAAAAAGCGCCATCTGCAAGTGTTTTCATGCCAAGGGAAGTAATTTTCAACTTCTAGCCCACAATTGTAGGAATTGACTAATAGGTTTGATACCATATATATATATTCACTTTCCCCGTTCAAAATCCGACGATTTTGACTGGTCCGTGCCGTCTATACTGAATTGACAGACGAAGTCACAATGATCGCTTTGGCAATGTCTTGGTACAAGTATCGTGTATTCCAAGTTTCAAAACATTCGGTTCAGCCATTGATTTTTGCAAATGAAAAAGGCTTTCAAATATTTGGAAATCCAAACAAATTTCAAGGATTTAGTCATAGCACGAACATCTACGCTCTTCAGTCTCCCTTCTCGCTTACTTTGCGGAGCAAAATGGAAAATTTATATTTTCTTCAAAGTTAATTTTCAATGAATTTATTATCAGGTCTATCACTTTGATCTGTGAAACTATGCAATGGGGTTGAAGGCTTTATCGAACTGTTCAAGAGGCATAATGACATTTTTCACGATTCAAATTGAGGCCTGTGACAGTCTTGATATTCGATTAGAATAACAAATTAAGTTTCTGCATTTATGTGCGTTATCATCTGTAAACTAAATACGGTACCTTGACACTCTTTTCCATGCATCAAGCCAATATCAATACATGGTTTGCTCCTTCTATACAAATCATTACCTATTTCATCCTTAGGAGATATCACCTCATCCGACATGTTTGGTCAAGCTTTTTCGAAGGTTGATAATTTTATTAATTTCTTTTTTTTTAAAATCAAATTCTGCAAATAAGAAACATTTCTTGTCAGTATCTATGGATATCTCCCTATAATCAATTCGCGAATATGTTTGTCATTAAGTCATTCGGAAGGCGATTTAAGTGCGAAATTTCAGGGTTAGTTCACTAAACAAGGTCTGTGTGTATAAGAGAATCATGTCGAATTCTCGTTATTATCTTTTGGTACATCAAATTATTGCATTCGCGAAAATGACTTCCAAGTCAATATGAAAGGTATCTAAGTATCAAAATAAATTTTAGAAACTCTCAAGGAAATCAAGGTCCTAGCTTTTGACAACGAGGTCAATAGATCGCTTTTATGGTCAGTATCTGCTAATATATGACGTAATTTCATTCGTAAAACTGATTGACAAAGTAACGTAAATTGTGAAGTGTAGAACCAGTAAGTTCTAGCAGAAATGGGCTCTGACTTGAGAGAATGATGTCAAATGCAACATGTTTCTGCCCATTGTCTGCTGATACACATAAGTATTGATTTTACGGAAGTGATGAATGCAATTCTAAAGGGATTATGAGTGCGGAAGAGGACGAGAACATCAATACCAGCGAAGCAAGGCCCTGGCTTGCGAGAATGAGGATAGAGGGACTGTGTTCCGAAAGAGGATCATTCGAAATAGCTATGTGCCAAATTTCATGCTTGTAACCGAAAGTACACAATATAACTGCACAACTATGATGTATTGTTCGCGCATAGGGTTGTCGGACTCATTAAATACTACATAGTCATTTATGTATTATAAAACCATTTGCGCATAAAGTCAGTTTTGAGTATTATCAATGAGTCGGTATAGCTAAGACATTAAGTGCAAGTCCAGGGATTGGAGGGTCATTGTTTCGATTCCCACAGAGGGTTAAGTTATTCTTCCTTTCAAAATATATTTTCATATATGCGAATTGCTTGGGGGTACAGTTAAACATCTTTATTCGGTGAAAGTTGCTGAGTTGTTCCGCTTACTTCTGAAACGTAATTGTTGCGTTTGTTTTTATGATGCATGATCTATAATTTGATACCAAGTATTATTTAATGTTAATCATAATGATAATGCGTTACTTGTTATGCTTCTTCACCAATTTGTGTTTTATCTAGATTGGGTAGATAAAATGATTACTAGAAGTAGTGAACTTATTTTTCTACTTTCTAAGACAGTCGCCTGTGACTGTATGCAAATTAGCTGAACCACTGACAAGGTTGCGGCTCATCTTCCTTGGTATATAAGAAATCCAAGGATCTTAACTTGTATATACATGTGCATACTGTTCAATGAAAATGGTAATATCTGAAGACAGTGACTGATGTGACGACCGACAGCTTTTAAGCGACTGACGTAAGAGAATTGAAGTCTGAACGGAAACCAACGAAGCAATAATTCATTCCACCGAATATAGTTGCAAATGAATTCAAACGTGCCTGAAGACAGTGTTGTCATGTGAGGTTGAAAAGAAAAGAGTGGCAGAGATCGCACTCTCTTAGCGCATGCGCATTTCAAAAAGTCACAAGAACAAGAACAACAACGCGAGCCTCCCGTAGACCTGCGTGCCGCAGGTAAAAAGACTGATAAAAACGAAACTAAACCAGCATTCTGGATTTTGTTTATAAGATAATCAAAAAGAATAACGCCGAACATAATTATGACATGTGTAACCGGCGAATCCACAACAATAGCATACGAATATCAACATTTCTGTTGTGTTATATTTACATGGACATACATGAGTGAACAACTGACTCCTCGGGGGCACTCCGTCGTACAGTGTTGGGCCATAGGCATACAAGAGTGCATGCTGACATAAATGGATATAACACACTATTGTAGAACTGCAAGATAAGGATTGAGCCCCTATGTCTGAAGTAGCATGCAGTATTTATTAACCCCTCCCACCCACAACACACACGCACCTTTACCCTGTCACCCTCTTAATATAATCTGTGACTGTTTAAAAAATGCCTGATATACTACTTACGACAGCACATAACTAAAACACAGACATTTCTCCGTCAAACGTTTCAAACTGTCCCATTCATGCCGGGTCCATCCCGTGCAAATCACGAGTATGTGAATGGCCGAACGCGTGTGCTATCTTTATTTAAAAAAAGATTATCTCACCTCGGCTGGCAAACAATCCTCGGGGTTAGTGAGATATTGTGGGGAATACCTTATTGGAGCTAATACGTGCGGTCTCTGGTCATTTCGGTCCGAAATTGGACAATTTGAGAAGTCGCGACCAATTAAAAACGGAAGTTGCTCAACAATTTATCATTATAAGCCTTAGCAGGTCTTCGCGTATTCTGAAAACTATGATGGCTCTTTCATAAGGGACGGGAAACACACATTCGTTTGATTATCGGCCGCCCCAACCTTTGCCTTAACAAGTTTACTCTTTCAGTTTTTGTTACATGTTGGTATATTTAAAAGACATGCACCATATATTTGAGTATTTTTAAAGATCTATTTATCGCCGTTCACTCCACATTCACGTGTGCGCAGTTTAGAGACATGGGTCATGTGACCATGCCATCAATATTTCATGGTTCCCCAATGACTTTGCTTGAAGCTAACAGCACCGCTACGATAATACGTCTGGCCAATGCGCCATTATGAATTCATGAGACTACCGTATACCCAATATCCCCGCTACATTATTCCATAGCCAGTATCTCCACTGCCGATATATAGGTCTAGCCAATAGTTCCACTACATTTATACGTCTAGCCAATAGCCTCACTACATTATAAGTGTGTCTATCCAATACGGCCACTGCATATTTGTAGTCATTAGCATAAATATGCTGCTACGTCTAGCCATACAGCTACGTCTAGCCAATAACTTGACTTCATGTATACGACCAGTCAATCTGCCCACTACATATACACGTCTAGGCAATATATCTACTACCTTCCTACGTCTAGCCAATAGCTCTATTACCGTAAATTTTCCTTTGGCAACATTGTTCTTGAAAAATAAAGACATCTATATATTCAGTGAATATTAGTCGTTCCTTCTTGACTTAGATCATATTTTATCGGCTCCACTTGAAAAATTGAAAAATTAGCTTATTCAACACATATTTAAGCAAATTTCCAGTAGCACCTATCCTATAACATATCTATATCGGGGAATATACAGAAAATTTCTGAATAAATTTTGAAGACATTTTCCATCACATAAAATCTTCATATATTTACAATGGGAGGCAGATACTTTGAAGATATTTCTCTGAATTTAATCAAACGTTTTATCAGTGCGAAATAACAGTATATATGCGACCTTCGTATGTATTTTAATGTTAAACGACTGGCTCACGAGTGAGACACAGCTAAGAGTGAGAAACAGCCGGGGTTTGCACATCTGTCGTGATCCTCTTTCATGGGTATGGCCGAGACAATAGCTGCACTTCGTATATAGAAATCCAAGGCTCCACTCTATGTATGCGTATCAATAGTTTCACTAAAATATACGTCTGATCAATGGCTCCACTACATATATACATATATAATGGCAATTGCTCCACTACATTTATACGCCCAGCCAATAGCTCCATTTTATACGTCTAGTCGACCGCTCTAATACATGTGTACGTCTGGGTATAATTGCTCCACAACATTTATACATCTGGCCAATAGCTCCACCACATTTTACATGTATCCGTCTAGGCAATTGCTCCACTACATTTATACGTCTAGTCAATAGCTTCACTGCATTTACATGTCTAGCCAATAGCTCCATTTCATACGTAGCTTCAATATGTGTACAGGTCTAGGCAGTTGCTCCAATATATTTATATGACTGGCCGCCAATAGCTCCACCACATTTTACGTCTAGTCAGTACGTTTATGGATCCCTTGTGTGACGTCTCCACGTTGAGTGTACTCCCTGAGCGCACTTCGAGTGGAAACTATGTGAACGTTTTAACACGCTTCGGATGCAATACATGCACGATACAGAATGATGTAATGATGAAGACATAACTATATTACTATTGATACTAGCCAAAATATTCACTGTATTGATACATCTACTAAATAGCTCCATCAGATGTATACGTCTAGTCAATAGCTATACTAGATGCATACGCATATAGCCAATAGCTCCCTACATATACGTCTAATCAATGGCTCCACTACATGTTGACGTCAGGGCAGTAGCCCCACTACATGCATACATCTTGGCGATTGAACCACATGTACACGCCTATAGCTAGTGGCCCCACTGTAACCGTATAGCTCCAGTGTATGTATACATGTACCGGTGCATATAGTCAATAGCTCCACTATATACTACGTCTAGCCAATAGCAGAACTATATTGAAAGATCTAGCAAATAGCGTCATGATATTGTTATGTATAGACAATAGCCCACAGTATTGATAGGTATAGCCAATAGCTCCACTACACTTATTCGTCTAGCCAATAGCTTCACTACAATTATATGTCAATAGCGCCACTATATATACACGCACAAAATTTAATATATATACGCATAGCCAATAGCTCCACTACATCTGTACGTTTAGCGCTCTCCAACCAAAAGCTTCAATACCTATCTAGTCAATACGCTTATTAATGTTTTGAGAAATCAGGAGCAGAACATCGCAGGCAGGTTAACATTTGGGAATTAGTTGTTGCGAAGTTGATACGGATGGTTTTTTTTTTACAATTTTAATGTTGATATTTATATTAAAATACCAGGCCTGGGTGGCATAATCCCCCCGCCATCATACGTTCTGTGTTATATCCGGAACGATAAAAAACTCCGTGACTTTGTAGTTTATCATATTGCGATCATTTTGAGCTTATTTTCATAACCCCGTGATGAGAGGATCATGGGTAAATTCAAAATGGCGACCATGTGGGTTATTTCCGTCATTTTTCTTCAAAATGAATGCCTTTCCGCGAGGAAGGTGAGATTTTATTTTATTTATTTTATTTCACATCAGATTAACATTTACTAATTTATAATGCAGTTTTTGCGAAGAAATTGCATAAATAAAAAATATCGAAAAATCTGACCGAAAAATTGAACAAAAAATGCCTTATTTGAAAATGACGTCATCAAAGCGCCCATCTTGGATTTTTGTGCATTTTCTTCATAGAGCTTGCCCCAAGGGTATAGTGTAGTAAGTTCAGCACTCCAGCTCCAGGGTTAAGAAAAATAATTAGCGGGGCCGAAATGCCCCACCCTCCTAACACCCCCCCCCCCGCCCCCCCGACCTGGACAGGTCCCAAAAAGCCCAGGCCAGAGAGGATTAATATTGTAATATGATATATTCAAGTTCTAAGTTCAATTGTCGAGATAGCCTATCAATCAATAGCATTACAGAGAGACCATCAGATTTTTCTCAACCCAATCTAGCCTGGCCACACTTTGTCTTTGGAGCTAACTCTCCAGAAAATATAAAAAAAATGTTAGTCTTGTGCAATTCTATATATGTAAACAGAAACTTTGAAGAATAAAGGCAAACATATCACATTTTTGTAACACCCTCAGGTCCGCCATTTTTAATTTACCCATGATCGTCTGTTCCAGAGACAAATAGAATTAGAATTAATGCTCCACTGTCATAAGCCGGAAACAAAGCTCCAGCTACAGATCGTTTTCGTGCGGGAGGGGTCGAATTCGGTCTCTCTCCCCTCCCACACGCGCACACAAACACCACCCAGGCCAGGTAGGGTTAATATTCGAATTTCCATTATGAAAAGTCCGGTATTAACTCGAAATTGCGACTCATTAGCTCAAAATGTCTCGATACGGAGTCGGAACATCATCGAGTATTATCTCGACTTCGCGCGAAAAATCTTGTCCTATAGAGCCGATAAGAAAGGATTGTTGCGATGTGCCTATGGAGGAATTGTGCGGACTTGCCGTACCCTGACAGAGGTATAAAACAAAGACGGGAGAGGAAGGAATTGAACTTGAAATCTGCTGGAATCCATACTGGAGCCAACACAGGTGTGATTCGGCGAACTCTCTGACCCTTTCGTGTGGAGGGGAGAAAATGTAAAAAAAAATCAAGAAAAAATCGACCCCATAAGCTAACTGAGAGTATAGGAAGAGCGCTAAGTTCCTGTAGGATTGTCTAAAAGATTATTTCATTTACATTCCGTATATGAAAGTTTGCTTCCTCCAGAATTTAAGCTGAGGCGTCAGATCGAACTATTTTATACGTTTAGGCGGTCCCCACAGGAGCACGAGCTCGCCACTTTCCTGAAGATTTCAAGGTCGCCCTATGTAATTGTTGATTCCTGCCGGTGGTGGATACATCGGCTTACAGGTCGGTCAGGGTTAGATCAATCGAAAAAAACTTTGAACTTCATCTCTGTGCACTTCCAGTGGGATTATACGTGTTCCTTCAGCATCTTACTCGGTATAGCCGTTTTACAATGGGAAATCTTGTTTAGATGCACTCGTAGAGGTATTGTTCATTTTATTTACACGAACTCGTTGCCATTCGTGTCCCGAACTCGACTCCTTCTCGTGTTTGTCTTTCCTGATGTACTCTTGGATAGCTGCCAATCAAACAACCCCCGCTTTGTTTTATACGCGGACAAATTGTTGGTGGGTTTTTTCCAGATAATTAATCACCCGTGAAATTACATACGTGGAATAACTGAATAGAGATATATTTAACGTTTATTCGTTTCTTATTATCAGTTAAAAATTCAAAGTTTGCTTCTCAATCTGGCGAAATTTTCTGTTATTCGCTTTTGACAATTTTTTTTCCTTCCCTGCATGTCAACTGCTTGCTTCCATATTTCAAAGGTTAAAATAGCCAAATATTCATTTCGTAAACATACCGGCACGTGACAAGAGGTTGTGCTTATAACGTTTATTATGTGATACCTACACCTCATCTTTAAGGCATAAGTATATAAAAATACCCTGCAGAATTTGTACAACTGTATTATATATATAGACGTATAACCATGGTACTACACATTTCTATCCACTATAGATTGGGTCATCGTGGGTTATAATTAACATCGTTTTCAACAATATTTCTGTCATATCGCGACACATCAACAAGGCACCAGCCAGCCAAATTGCGCTTCTGTTGATTCAAAGAAGCAAATCACTGAAGCAACATGGAACCAGACACTCGCCATCCACCCTATGAAACACTGAGGACAGCGCACCGCACAAGACACATACAGGACACTAACACGGTGCGATGAAACAATGCAATTACAGTGGTATTAGACATCACATTATCAAGTTGCTGTTGGATTATAATTGATATGTCTTTGGACTGGGTTATATTACGACTCGACATCCTCTACAGAAATCTGTTACAGTCTATGTCCTATAGAGGCCTTCATCATATTGAGGTTAATATTGGAACCTATTACAGTATATATGCATACCGGTATTTTAGAACACATGTGATGATATGAATGCCCCGCACAACGTTCATTGTCATCCACCAAACGTTATATCGACGATATATTGTTGCTTTGGAAAATACACGTTATGCCTCCTGTGATGGATTTATATCACCCGTCACTTCGAATGAAATCATACCGCCTATCATGCCTGGCCAATGAAATCATACCGCCTGTCATGCCTGACCAATGAAATCATACCGCCTGTCATGCCTGGCTAATGAAATCATACCGCCTGTCATATGAAATCATACCGCCTATCATGCCTGACCAATGAAATCATACCGCCTGCCATGCCTGACTAATGAAATCATACCGCCTGTCATGCCTGGCTAATGAAATCATACCGCCTGTCATGCCTGGCTAATGAAATCATACCGCCTATCATGCCTGGCCAATGAAATCATACCGCCTGCCATGCCTGACCAATGAAATCATACCGCCTGTCATGCCTGGCTAATGAAATCATACCGCCTGTCATGCCTGGCCAATGAAATCATACCGCCTGTCATGCCTGGCCAAGAAAGGTCATCATGCATGTTTGGTCTGATAAAGCCAATTCTCCCATTGTCAGAGTTCACACCATGATATAGTATATAGTCAAGATGAGAAAGGTTCACTTCCACGTCCACTGTATCCAAAAAAGCAATCTTCATAAATTAATATCTTATCAATGCTACCCAATCGTTTAAGGTCGCTATATATTTAGGCGACATATCCAAATGGGGGAAGAGATAGGATTTAATTTTAATCAAATTGTCCAAAAAAGGTGATAGCTTTTACTGAAGAAGATGAAGACAGCAACATCCAAAAATCCAGTTACAGTCTAATTTATTTTCATCGTCACCTTTAAATGAGAATTTCAGGTCATCAACGTTTAATTTATAACATTTTCTCATCGAGTCGGGTTTTATGGCTAAACGTTGTTCGCCGGAAGTCAAATCAGAATCTTGTATCTATAGAAACCTCAATATATAGTCTGATTACCCAACCTCCAAACAGGGTTGGCTCCCATCCTGCTATGCGATCTTCATACACAAGCCGATTTCTCCGTTCACATTTTCAATTAGCCTTGATATATCAGCCTACATAAATATACACGAAACGCCATTGATCTCGAATCCATTTGAAGTTCGAAATGTATTAGTGGTTTATTGATTGGCTGTCCTATGTATCTGGCCACACCTACGACCTTATTAGTAGGAGTGACGTACCTCGTATTTATGTAACAAGTAGGCTAAACCATGACTTTTCTGTACTCGGTAATTAAACAGGTTCAATTACGTTAACCTCACAATGCAATTAATTTCTTTCGATAACTCGATGATGAGAAGCATAATTTAGTGTAATTGTTGTGTTACATATAAGGATAAACAAGTTTGCGGTTAAGCCAACGCGCTCCATCCATGAGTAGATTCATATCTGTATGTTCGTGCAGTTCTCATTTGTTCTAGCCGATAACTGCATGCAAATGCGTTAGTTGATGGATATATTATCTTCAAAGCACATTATTCTCTCACATTTCACAATGAAAATATCACAAATTCAGTTCACGGTTTTGCAGCCTGAAGCTTGGCATCGCTTTCAGTCCATCAGTATACTTATACAAGAAATTTCATGATTAAATTCGACAGTCGTATAAGTTTTAGAGCAAGATACATAATGGCCATACAGCTCAAAACAATAGCATAACAGCTCAAAATACATCACTCACTATGACACCACACCCATCCCACCCCTCACCATGGCCTCACACCCATCCCCAGCCCTCACCGTGACACCACACCCATCCCTACCCCTTACCATGGTCTCACACTCATCCCCACCCCTCACCACGACACCACACTCATCCCCACCCCTCACCATGGCAACACACCCGTCCCCACCCCTCACCATCATGACAACACACCCATCTCCACCCCTCACCATGAAAACACACCAATCCACATCCCTCACCATGATAACACACCCATCCCCACCCTTCACCACGAAACCACACCCATCCCCACCCCTCACCATGACAACAAACCCATCCCGACCCATCCCCACCCCGCGCCATGACAACATGCTCATCCCCACCCATCAACATGATACCACACCAGTCCCCATCCCTCACCATGACAACACACCCATCCCCACCCATCACCATGACAACACACCAGTCCCCACCCCTCACCATGACAACACACCCATCCTCGCTCCGTGGCGTACCAATTAATCCGATGATTCACCCCACCCACCATAGGAGACCATCGAGACTCGCGTGGGGAAGGTAGGACATGGGAATCGGTATAGCTTTTTCTATGATATACAAATACTAGGATAGGGTAGGAGACCCTGTTATTCCACCTTGTTCTCTACTCGTCCAGAGCCCCTGTGCCACCTATCCACTCGCCCACCCCATCCACATAATCACGGTGGGAGGGGAAACAGCCCTCTGAGAGAGGAAAGTGCATTCTGGGATGGATGTAACTACGAAGTTGAGAGGAAAATGTCAGCTACCGGTGACCAAGGTGAGAAATGATCGCGGGCGATAATCTTGCCCGATATTTTGCGTTGAAGGCCCATACCAACATAGATTCGGGATACACTTTCATACAATGTATTTCATAATGCATATGACCAAGAGAACGTGTACAACTCGGGCTCTACATTTGTCAGAGCGAATCAAACGTGCCAAATTGGACAGAAAAATAGTGATTTAAAGAAACTGAGATCATCGAGAGCTTTAGTTTTCAGGCATATGAAATATATCGATGGTGTAATCATATGCAGAACGTTGTTCAATAGTGGCCTATGTGATTAAACGCTCATTCATGGGTTTACATATTTGGCGAATGTAACCCGTTTGCAGGGAGGGTCACACTATGAATGTAGGCGATTGTAACGCCGATGTCAAGAGTAACAGTCAATTTCGAGAACACTGCCTCGTCGCCTTTCGGTGACTGTTTTTATGTGAATGGCCAACCAATGAGACCATAAACGTGATGTAAATATATTAAAGAATCATACGTGAGATGACAGGCTGTATGGGACCATATTTTGTGGAATGATCGCTTTCTGAGAGTGAGTTCTGTGAGATGCATTCCAGAAGATTCCAGTTTCTGAGTGTGTATCACTTGCTCTATATTTCTAGTTTCATGTGAGTTACTGGTATATCCCACTGTCATGTAGAAAATATCTTCTACCATGTATTTTCGAGAGAATAAGTCCTGCAAAATGAACATTTCTTATCACAGGAACACACGCTGTCGGGAAGATAAAATATAGCTTGACACTGAATAGGCTGAAAGAGCGGAGAAGGAACACTGGAGAACCTGGTAGGATAATAATAGCATCATGCAAATTTTGCAACAATATTTGTCGAATTGAATAACTCAAAAAACATATTAACCCTACCTGGCCGTCACTGTGACGTCATCATGGCGGCCATCTTGGATTTTTACATTTTCTGGTAGAGCTTGACCCAAGGGTATTGTGTGGTAAGTTTCAGCCCCCTAACTCAAGGGGTAAGAAAAATAATTAGGGACAAAGAGTGATCGCAGTTTCATGTCTTGGTAAGTCGCGAATTGATTACAGACTTCGATTGAAACTGGGTCCTACCGTTGCAAGGCGGTGGCTATCATATTTAAGCTATCGCGTCCAACTCAAATAACATGGCGGTGAACTTAGACATTCAGTTCTAGCTAGGAATCAAGCTGCCCAAAGTAATGTGCCAGTCACCCGTATGACGGTCAGGTGTAAGAAAACGACTCGTAGTAAAACGAGGTGAATGTTAACGGAGTGCAGCTTCTTATTCAGAATATACCAGTCTGTTGTAAGGCCCGACGAAGACGAAGCATATGTCAAAGTGACTTTGTACAGGGACGGACAGTAGTGTGGGAAAAGATCCCTGAAACGTTGAGGAATCAGGGTGGAGGAAGGGTCTTGGGAATCCGTTATTGATGAAGGAGTAGATAGGTGCCATTCGCCATATTTTCAGCATATTTCTTGTACACGCACTCTAGCTGTGTTTTTCTTGACTGAAGTCCAGTACGTTGTTCCACAATTAAACATTCTTTAAAATTTCCCATATAATGCTTGAAGAGAGTTTTACACTCTAGAACTTTATTTTAGTCTGTCCTTCATTTTTCGTAACTTTCTACAGGCTTAGGAAAGATAATCGTGCCCAAGAGTATTCGTGCTCTCCTCATACAGAGGGCGTAACGCTCCTCTCTACATGGGCGTCCTGGATCAGATCGAGTTTCTGTCAGAAATTAGTGTGATACCTCTCACAAGATGATCTGCCATTAATCTGCAGGGATATCTGCATCGCCTGCTGCGTTATAACAGCTGGCTTCATTCAGTTCTTGCGCTAATTTCAACTCCGAACACATGTACTGTACGTTTCTGATGACCATCGAGAAATTGTACACACTCTTACGGGATCACGAAAACAGTAGGAGACAAGAAATGTACATTAAAGCAATCCTTGAGGTGTGTATTATTCAATAGGATATATTTGCAGGAACATCGGGAAACGACAACTCTCAAAACTTCAAAATACCTCCAGCTGTCCTTTTCCATTACCTGCTTCGTTCGCCTCAACCTCTCCGCGACGTGGTTACACTGTATCCCAGAATGCACTTTCCTCTCTCAGAGGGCTGTTTCCCCTCCCACCGTGATAATGATTATCAATCGTGTATGACTATCGTTGTACTGTACAGATAATTGAGCGCCTGTAGACAAAGTAGAACATATGTCATGCAGTCTATCGATACAATGTCGATATTTGGCCGCTAAGAGAATCGAGTTCAGTCATCTATTCTTATAATTCAGCCAAACCGACTTCGATCAAATATATTTTCAAAATAGAAATTGCCGATATATGAAAGAAGAATGACCGAGTTTAAGGCCTTCGATCGGAAAATTATCTCTGCATACTCCGTACCGATTTAGATGAAAGGTTCTCAGTGTTAGAATTTCTAGCGTTCAAAAGAAACCGAAAATGCTGTTTATATACTCGTTATTGCACAGAAGTTGCTTGAAGATTGATCCGTTCGTGTACATATTTTACATTCTGATTATTGTTATTATTATTTTTTTTTTTTTTTTTTTTTTTTTGCGTATCCATGATTTATATCGATCTTCTTGGAAAAAGCAATTGCGGAGTTGAACAGGTTTCCAACTGTTCACTTTAACTTCCCCTAGTTGTTGGTCTGCTTCTGGGTGATTCTATCCTTATATCTGTTTCATAAATGTTCATTGTAGAAATTGTTCTTAGATTTCACACTTTGGTTATGATCAGGGATCACCACTAAATTACATGCCATATATTAAAGCTCAAACCCAATAAATAATCGAGCGGTTCTATATGTGGCACTGGGTCCATACTACTGTTACTGTGATCAGATGGTTAATACAAGGGAGATCACTCTCAGGTGAAAGCTACAGTGGGCTGGCACGGCGTAGCCAACATCTTCATACCGTCCAGGCGCGGCAGCGTATCGAATCAATGAGCATATTTTCATTGGAGATAGTGTGCAGTGTATTTTTTTATGAGTGTTCAGAAATTAGTCATGCTAAAAGAATAGAGAAAAAATAATATACTACATTTTTCGTCCCTTACAAATTGTTCTGTTATCGGTATTGTGATCAGTCGTTATATCGCGGTGTCCATCTAGTTATTTCGCTGAAACTATTATGCCTTTTGAAATTTGTTACAGGGTTTCGTGAGTATCTGTCTATTAGAGAGGAAAACAGAGTAGTCTCAATTTAAGATATGCGATGTACTTGCATGTTATTTACTTATATATATATTTATTTACATACGTATACACATGGACACTCATAAGAGGAAAATATTGTTGTCTATATATTTATATATAGCTACTGATTGGAAATGCCTAAAGGCATTTGCCGTATCGTTTGATTCCAGTTCAACAAAAGTCTATTTTCTGCTCTTAAATGAGTATATTTGTTGGTGATATTCTGCATATATAGTTAAGACACAGGTAACGGTCAATACATGCATGTAGAATCGAGGATAATTATCCACATGTGCGATTTCCCTCGCGTTTCATTGGCGGATCATTTAAGGAACATGTCTTTTTGTTCCTATATTTGGAATGATCAACAAAGGAGCTATAGTTGCTTGAAGTTTATTATACGTGTATGAAGTTGGTATGACTGGAGAACATGCATAATTAAGGAAATAGTGTGTTACACGCGAGCTCAGAAATTATATGCGTGATTTATTAGGTATATTTTGTAATTTATTAGTTTTCATATGACAAATATAAGTTTTATATATTAATTTAACAAATACTATTTTATTCGCATGAGTGTAATATAGAGTTTCTAAGCCTGAAGTATCTTTTCCGACGTACTGATTCACGTTTTGAGGTCACTATGAGCCGCAAATATCCATTTATGTTTCAATTAATAATAATAATATTGTCTTTATCACACACTATTGAACTTGTACCTAAAAGTCGCTGCAGCATTAGACGAAGAGAATAATGAAAAATGCGTCGGAATCAGACCCCCCCCCCCCTGTACACTCCAAGAGATAGGAGACGTTAGCTTAACTAGAAGCACAGGCACAGGCCCTCAAAGAAGAGTTGGGGGGGGGGGGGGGTTACGGTGAATCTATATGCATAACCCCGTATGTTCTATATAAAGCACGAGGTTATGTATAGAGACCCTATATTTCGACACTTCACCCAAACTCTCCCCCCCCCCCCCAACTCTTGTTTTGAGGGCCTGTGATTAGGAGGGTATCGCGAAAGGATGGGTGATTTGACTTTGAGTATCAAATTCTGGAACAGAATATCTGGAAGATACCGTCCCCGGATTGATCCTCAGTGTAGGGTGATTTGTCCCCGGATTGATCCTCAGTGTAGGGTGATTGAAGATACCGTCCCCGGATTGATCCTCAGTGTAGGGTGATTGAAGATACCGTCCCCGGATTGATCCTCAGTGTAGGGTGATTGAAGATACCGTCCCCGGATTGATCCTCAGTGTAGGGTGATTGAAGATACTGTCCCCGGATTGATCCTCAGTGTAGGGTGATTTGTCCCCGTATTGATCCTCAGTGTAGGGTGATTTGTCCCCGGATTGATCCTCAGTGTAGGGTGATTTGTCCCCGGATTGATCCTCAGTGTAGGGTGATTTGTCCCCGTATTGATCCTCAGTGTAGGGTGATTTGTCCCCGGATTGATCCTCAGTGTAGGGTGATTTGTCCCCGTATTGATCCTCAGTGTAGGGTGATTTGTCCCCGGATTGATCCTCAGTGTAGGGTGATTTGTCCCCGGATTGATCCTCAGTGTAGGGTGATTTTGGCTCCAAGTTTCAGTCCTTGGTCTTCCTCCCTCTTCCATTTACGATTCTCATAGTCATCATCAAAATTCAATCTATAGGTAAACCAAGATGGTAAATCAGGGGATATTCCGTGAAATTATTTCTGAGTTTACTGAGATTGCATAAAAATTATCTATTTCCATCAATTCAAACATTTAGATTCAAGCGCCTGTGTTCCCAAATATATATCGTAGTAAGTTACAGTCACCTAGCCCAATGAATTAGAAACATATTTTTTGATGCCTTACATCCCAAATCTCAAGGCCAGATAGGGTTAGAGCTCTGATGTTGCTGTAGATGGCCAACCGACTATAGACTTGTTACCTCCCCTGTCCATACAAGTGGCCCTGCCCGCGGAGTTAGCTGGGCTAGAATTAACAAACGATTGTGAATATACAGGTATCTTCTTGTTAACCCTACCTGGCCTGGGCTTTTGGGGACCTGTTCAGCCCCCTATAATTATTTCGTCTTACCGGTACCCCCTTGAGCTAAGTAGCTGAAACTTACCACACTATACCCTTGGGTCAATCTCTACCAGAAAATGTAACAAAATATAGATGGTCGCTAAGATGACGTCACCGTGACGACGTCATTTTCAAAAAAGGCATTTAATTTTGGTCGTTTTTTCGAATTTTATATTTATGCAATTTATTCGCAAAAAAAAATGATGATAACTTAGAAAAATAATAATCTCCTGTGAAATAAAAACTTTCGTTCATTTTTCCTCGCGGAAAAGTGGGAATTTTGAAAAATATGACGAATACATCGCTTTTCTGGTACCCCAGTCAACAAAGAACTGCATATTCATATAATCATTCACCGGGTCCTTTCGTCAAAGTTGATTGCATTCACTGCATTCTTGTGTTCACGTCGCATAGGGAATTTACTCCTGGGTTATTTAATTTTTATTTTATTTATTTATATTTTATTTTATTTTTTTGTTGGGGGGAGGGGGGAGGGGGGGGGATCTCCCAGAGTATAATATCCTGGGACGGAATACCGTATCGGGAATCTAAACTGTCTTCAGAGGACGGTACCGGTGGGCCTATATACATCTTCCACATATTGATACTCCGCTACAATTTAAATTGAGGAGAAAGTCAAAAATACGTTTTGAGTCAAATTAGAACTAGCTAAGTTTCATGGTTACTCGCCAATCTTAGCTAGTCTACAAAAGAAGTTGAAACAACCGTCTTGAGCGGTTCTTTTCCCAACTTCTCTCTTATTCTGTCATAGAGGTCAGGGTATATGGTAGAAAATTAAAATCTGTAGGCCCTACTAACTGTTACTCGTTTTGACATAAATGAGAATGACTTTATTTGAGTCAAAGATGATAGAATTGTTTTCAGGCATAATTAAAAAAATCGATTTAAAAAAATATTATATTTATTAATTTCCAGGATTGATTGAAGATATATACGTAGAGGCACAGGTATAGATCTACGTTCCAATATCCCACAGGCCAAGCAACTAGTTCCAACTGAAATTGTCGTTATGTCGGCGATAGGTTCCATTTGAGGCTACTATTCTACATAGGCCTACAGTTTTCGTCGCAATTAGAGTCATGCATATTTTAATATGGGAAATCGTGATCTTAAATTGCTGTATTATTAGTGCAAATCACAGATCAAATGCAGCAGAACTTGTGCAGTATTCATTTGTCTCGGCAGCGAAAAATATCGGTCAACGAAACCTAACGAACTTACCCGAACAGGTGCTCGACGCGGCGCGCATGCGCACGTAAGGAAGTGCTGTCTTGATAAAAAGTGGGTGAGAAGTAACAACCTGCTAATTGGTTTAAAGTCGAAAATCCTTTCTTTATGAAGCGTGCCGGTGAAAAACAAAAGCCTTGGTGCAAACAAGGGTGGCTTTAGTTTGCGATCAGCCCGCGGGTGGTCGGGGAAAATGATCCAGCATGCCGAGAGAGAGTCAAATGTTGTCGACTTGCCGCTTCACTCGCCTGAATCGGAAACCGACGAGGTCAACAACACGATCGAAGCGAGTTCTGGAAATCATGAAGGTACTATCGTCCAGCAACTTCAGGGCATGTTCACCCCACCCTTCCTTCTGTCAACACCCCAACCTCTTCTGTCAACACCACATCCCATTCATTCAATACCATCCTCAGTCTCGCACTGTTAATACAGATTTCACCATCGTAATTAATAAATATTTTCAGGCCAACATGTTTTCTACATGTACATGAATGATAAAATTATGGAAATATCCCCCCCCCTCACACACACACACCTTTGTGTGATCCATTTGGCCCCCCCTCCCCACACACACATGTGCACAGCCCTGTAGCCCCGCACACCCCCTTGGAACCCCATTCGCTGCATGCAAACACATTAAACATTAAACCCACCCCCTCCCCACCCATGCACACACACACATCGTTGTAACTCCAGCCCTCTCCAAACAGTAAAAATATGTCAACATTCTTAATTTTGGAGAATAAATAGTTGTACCAGTACCGGCAATAATCAGCCAGTTTACATTTATAATCTCCCCAACACTCCTTATTCCATCTCACTTTATGGAAGCCATCCCCACACACAGAACTTACTGCAAATAAGAGTGCGGCAATTTAAGGTGGTGATTACAGGTATACCTTGGTTTGTTTGTACTACATTGTCTGAAAACCTTAAAGATGCATTAAAAACCTTAAAGATGCATTAATATGTTTAGCAGGATTCCAATTCCCAGGGCATTTCAATTCCCTTTCATTGAAATCTATTGGAATCTAGAGAGATTCTTACACTTGCATGACTAGAATTCATGAGAACGAAAAGAAATTCTTTTACAACTATTTGCTGAAATGCGAGATCTGTTGAGTTGTGGCGGTCACATGTAATTTTACAGCAACCTAAAAGCCCAGCTATGTGGGTAGGTGTTCATTCATGTCATTTATGTGGGCCAGTACCAAATCAACCCTATGTCAATGTACATGTATGCATCCATCTTCCTCCTTGTGCAGAGACATGATGTGGAATTTGACACAGAATCCAAATTAAGTGAGAACTATACCCTAAAATCCAATTAATCAAATTTTGTCACCCCTTGTCAGTCTGTTGGTGATTTCTTCCCAATCACTTGGGGTATGGTTATAAAATTACACCCACCTTTAAATTTACATGTAGGCACGGGGAAGATATTGAATGGACAAAAATGGAGAATTTTTTTTACTAAATTTACATTAATTTTGTATCTAATTTCAGTCGATAGGACTGTCGACATAATTGATTGGGCTTAACCCACTTATGTATATAAGACCCCCAAATGCAGCATCAAATTAATCTAAGTGTCAAACAATACAACCGGAGTGATATTAGCCGCCTATAAAGTCAACTTCACCTGAGAAATACAGGCATATGAAAAAAGAAATTAATATTAAAGATGTTTTGGGTAATATTTTCAACGAGAGTGCATACCCATACGACCATTCATGTGAAATGGGATAGCTTTAAACCTGTTGGCCATCATGATGGGTACAGCACTTTTATTTTTTTGCTTTCGTTTTAATGGAAACCTATAAAACATTGTATACTTCTGGAAAGTCAAAACCTTGATCAATTTGACTCTCGAAATTGTTTGTTTGCTTGCAAAAGAAATAAAGCAAAATTAGACGTTGAATGAAAAAAATCGAAGCGAAAAATGCGTTTTCCCCACATACCGTGTGACGGGCCTGTCGGCAGCAAGCCGCAGAAATGAAAAAATCATCGAAAACCTCATCCTAACTCCTGTATTTTTGAAGTTACATGAATATTTCGCAGACGATTAAAACTGCCAATGACGACCGGCAAAGTTTATTTCCATATTTTTACGAGTCTTGATTCACAAAATTTGTCAACCAACTTTCTATTTCGCCCAAGATGGTTGCCCCGGCGGCCGACGAGCCAATCGGTATGCGTAATTTTGCCCTCGTGACCTCTATCCTCCAACAGACGCGTAGACAGTGGCTGGAAAGATGGAATTTACATCATTTTAATCCGATTGTACCCTCCGTTTTATTTTCACCATCCGTCCCAGGTTATGTCATGTAAAGAAAGGGGAACTACAAATCTCAGACGCAAACACAATTTCTAGCATTCCAAAGACAACATAAACAAATTTTAACAGTTCTCAGGGAATTGATCCTCAGCCGGTCACTTTTGTCAGGGGAAATAATCGGCGATAGGGTTGAAGGTGCTATATTGGTAATATACTAGTCCGATACTATTGTTTGTCACTTGTAGATCAATTTGACGCTGCATTTGGGGTTCTTCTACTTAACTGGGTTTCAGCCCGATTCACAGTCATATTGACTAAAATAACATATAAAATGAAAACCCGAGCGGTCCATGTCCCCCACCGTCGATACCATAGACAGTATGGCAACATGTTGTATTTAAAATTGAACATTGAATGACGGGAACTTTTGTTTGTGTATTGAGTGCTTAAAACATTTGCTATATTATCTGAGAATTGAAAATTATTTGACAGATTGCATCAGTTTTAATGAAGAAATGGAGATGTTTCAAAATATGAGATAGTTTAGTTCTGAAATGTAAACACTGTGAAATATAAAATAGCGACGTGTGATATGTGTAGATCATGTCATGAAGGTTGCTGAAGACGAGCAAATGCTAAAGCCTTTGCAGCCATGGCTACTATACCAAATGTCAGCTGGTGAAGTTGTTCTTCAGTAAAATATTGCACGCAGCAGTCACAAGCTTGGAATGGCCGAATCTTGTTTGTATCTCAAATCTAGTTAAAGATGCATATTTTGATAAAATTTCAATTATGTCTCTATCTAGCTCGTGGTATCGAAGCAAGAAACCTGTTGATTTTGAGGTTTTCCTGTACATCTGTCTGCCCATCGGTCTGGTATTGTACACAATTATTGTCTGTGCCTGTGGGATGTCTTCTGTTCCACATTTGGGATTGGTACTTAACTTTGGGTATACCGTACATGTATGGGACATAGGAAAAAAACTGCTGTGAGGACAAAAGGCCAAAGTCGTGGCTGAAGAGTTTTGCATTGTCCATTATAAAATCAAATTTTAACCACAGCATCCTGGATGTTAATCAGAGATTAGGCAGATAGCGGATTCCATGATAATCTAGTCCACTTTTCCGTCAAATTTTCTGTCCAACCGAGAAATGACATTCGAAACTTTACAACTTTTATTTGCAACATATTAAAAAACTAGCTCTGTGTCATGTTTGCTAAACCCACCAAGGTTGTGTAATGTAGGCATATGTGAATATAAACAGTTTTACCCTGTACATTTCTTATCTGCAGTATAATAGAGAGACAAAAATGTAAATGTTGCTAATGCTAATGTCATTTGTGCAAATTACAACACATATCATATTTGGAAGTGGGAAGAAGTGCTGACATACTGACAGAGCCAAATGACTTCACAGTATAGTCTTCTGGCTAACCTATTCTAAAGCACATACCAAGAATCAAACAATTCGTGATAATGTGTTTTATCTCAGGTACGCTTTTATTGTACCTGTTCATGTGGCAACTAACATATGTCTTAAATATTCAAATGTCAATTAAATCATTCAATAAAAGATTTACAGTGGTACTAGCCTGACCTTTATTGAGATATATATGTACCATTGCCAGTGTATTAAATATTATTTATAAATACTATGGGTGTTTGAAAAATGTTGCTAATGTAATTTCCGTCCAATTCCCGTGGCGGAAATATGCAAGTGCTTGTCCTATAAGAAATTTCTTGTACATACGAAATTAGATTTTTATGGAAAAATTATACAAGCAACACATATGTTGCTAATGTCATTTGTGTTTTGTCCCGCTAAATTAAAAACTGCACTTGTGAAGGATTCATAGGGGCATCTGTTTATTTTCATCTTATCCAATTCATTGACATGTTTTAGATAGTAAGGCACATTGTTTGCTTGCGATATTTTTTAATTTATACATGTAGGTGTTGCGAATCTTTTTTTTTTGTTTTTTGTTCCATCAACGATTGATGGAAATGGGAGTTAGTGGACCAGGTTATCGTGGTATATGCTACATACGTCATAGTTGGGGATGAAGACTTGGGATGATCAGTCCACATCGCCCCAAATTATCAGTGTTGCTTACCATTTGTCTTAGACCATTCTAGCTCCTCCAGAGACGAGCACCTACTGCGCCCCTGGCTCAGCTGAAATACTGCACCATGTCATGAGTATACATGTATGTCATACCTCTACAGTGTTCGAATTTAAGAAAAATTTGAACCAGTCCACCGGACTAGTGTGCTAAAAATGTAACCAGTCCGCAAATATTTTTACTAGTCCGTTAATATTAAATAAAAGATGATGTGGGAACATTGTCATCATGAATATTTTGTGCTCTGTGATGGTTGCTACTAAATAAGAAATTAATAATTGTGCATTTCTTGAATTTCTTGAGCGCGTGCGAAGATAATGACAAGACAAACCCCGTCGGCTAGGCTTTGAATGCACGTGTCGTCGCGAAAAACACATCAAATCAGTAGATTTCTTTCGAAGTTGATGGAGAATATGTTTAAAATTGTCCTGGTAAACCTGATCAGGTCGACTGAAGCGTAATCATGTTGCTGATTTCTCGATTCCCGACCTGGAATTGGGAGCTTTATTTTCTGAAAAGATCGCCAACCTGCATTGCCATACTGCATTACAGTCACACTGGTATGTTGGCTGTGCATCACCGCTTTACGGTTGTTGTTTTTGTCATAAAACGTGGCTGTGGTCGTGATTTAATTGGAATTTGCTGGAAATTTTTTTAGACTCGCACGATTTATTTAGACTTGGTCGGGTAACCAAAACAGATATTTCGTTTTTCATTCTTTACAAATTGTGCGGAGATATCCAGAGAAATAGTTTACACAATGAACTGAGAGTTTTTTTGTTACCAGTCCGACGGACTTGTTGTTAAGTCACTCACACCAGTCCGTTTGATTTTTTACCAGTCTCGGACTGACGGACAGGTGCCAAATTTGAACTCTGCTCTAGAACCGTGTGATCTACTGATATATTATGACCTATCAAAAGTCCATTATTATTACTGCGGCCTCATTTACGATGCAATTATAGGATAACACACAGACGCAGACAGACCATGGATGTTCATGCCGAAATAAAGAATTCAAATTTTATCCATGTGCTAAGCAATACAAATGTGGGGGTTCTTTTTTGTGACGGCTTCTACATGTATCAGTGCGCTATGGAAGGGCATCACTGTCACCATAATGACAATGTTCTTAGACAGAAGAGTTAGTTTTATATTGTGCCTTACGTCAAGTTCTCCTGACCTTACACATGTATGTCTTGCCGAACTATAACATGGTAAATGTAGGATGGTAAGTGACATGAAGCCTTGAATATTCTGTTTGTTTATTATCAACCTGTGACATTTACATGTATTTATTGCCAATTGTTGAATCATCCAACGACGGTTGTACGTCTTCGCCGTCGGAGAAAGAATATTGAAGTCATTTGCCCGTCCAACTGTCTGACAAGCTGACATCGTATATCATTGTCACAGTCACACTTGACCAGAAACGTGATCGAAAATGTGTCTGAACCTTTTGTACTGTTCAGTGGTCCATACAAGCTTGATACATGAGGTCAATATTATACAGGCGAAATATGAAAAGAAAATAAAACTTACAAAGCCTCAAGTAGCCACAAGTGCACTAATTTGTTTTCTCGACACCAAAGAAACTTGGTAATTGGCAGAGGAGAATTTAGAGATACAGGGCCATATCCAAAGTTTATTTGGGGACACCCTTTCTTGCTTTTTTTGGGGGGGGGTGCATTTTATGTATTTGGGCGCATTTGTATGTAAAAAGCCTTAAAATTGGCCCTTAACAGGTATCAAAATGGCTATGGCCCTGAGATATTGAGATTTCAAGAGTTTATAACATTTCTACCTGTTTCTTATAAAAATGACCTGTCTGGGAAATGTGAACAGGACAAGCCCGGACAATGCAAACTAGAAATGTGCATTCCACATGATTTATTTTCTCTCGCAGCAGTTGCGCTTATATTGCTGTACTAACACTAGTTGGATTATAAGCTTATACCTATGCATGAGTTAATCTAAATTGTGAGAGTGTAATTGGTAATGGGTTTTCTCTTTCAAGTGGGATAACCTAGCTAAGCATACACTACACACATCAAAGTTCCTGTAATGATAAATATTGGATATTTTATTTTGATTATAAGACCTGTTGAATGGTTCATAAGTACAGCTTAGATCAACCCTAATTATATATCCAGTCGGCCATAAGCTGATTTATTTGATAACCAGAGAGAATAGGCACTCCACTAGAGAGCCTTCAAATAACAGTTGAATTCTCTTGTAATTTCTTATTTAGACTGGTATAATTTCTTCTTCGAAAACATCGTATAGTATACGGAGCAACATTTTATTTGATGTTTGGATTGATGTTGGTGATGATAATGATATGTGAACTATATGATGTCACATTGTTGTGCCATGTGCCCGCGTGCTCATAAAAAACTCTCAGGTGTTTTGTCTGTATGTCTCGCCTTCCCCAGGTGATTTAATGAGCACCTACACTAGTAAAAGCCATTCCTCCTTATTTCACGTAACTGTATCCCTGACACTTGTGAGGCTTTGACAGTGGATGTGGTCATTAATGATGGCTTACATCTACTTTCATTCCTTCCTTTCTTTCAATTGAAACCTTGCTGGTTGGTCATCTCAACAGTTGCATGCTGTGGGCTCACTGTCTGTGTCAGGCTGTATGTTGTATGAGATAAGACAAGTCTGGACATACACAGTACAACCAGTAATACATGTATTGCCTAACAGGTGTTAATGAAGAAATAAGGAAGCGGTGTGTGTGTTAATACCAGCTTTGTCAACATTACCTCAACTGATTCTAGGTATTATCAGACTTGGCTAATTCCATTACTGGAACCGAAGCAGGTTGACTTGCCTGAGCTTGGCAGCCCAAAACCTTAAAACTTGGTCTCCAAGAAATCAACTTCGCAGTATTCCCAGAAGGATTGTCTAGAAGCACATGTCCATATCCACATACACGTGACTTGTACATCTGGTAGCGTGTCCAGTGTCTCCAGACCTATTGGATAGTATTACAGTGAACTGAACATAGATGTTAACTGGAGTACAGCTAGGGAGATGTACATGTGATGTCCTGACTCCCATAATTTTTATATAACGATTGCGCATACATGTAGTACATGCGTATGTATCATTGATGGAATAATTATACTTTGAATACATGTCAATATAGATCTGCTGAAGTACACTGATAACTGTTCTGTCACTGAAGGGCCGCTCACAATTATTTCGAAACTGTTCACGGGCCATACAGGTATGGAGAGCTTTTAAAAAAAAATCCATATCGGGGATGTCAGTTGCAGAAGTTCACATAGGTTTCCATGTTGGAGGCGAGATGCCGTGGAAAATGAATGATGTCCAAGAACAAATGTTCCTGAACAGCCATTACAATTCAGAGAAGCCGTATGCTGATGAGAATGAATATTTGGGTACTTGTATGAAGGTGTGGCCGAAATTTGACGTGGAACACGAGAGACTAATACACGATCTTGATCACATTATGAACGCTTCAGAACAATGGCGCACTGTCATACCGGAGTATCACTCTCAGAGTTTCACTGACTTCTGTTCTGACATGGAAGAAGACCACTTCGGTAAGTCAGCACAGTTTTTCAAATCGTTTTACCGAGATTGTCCGCGACCTGCACCTACAATAATGTCAAATGATATGCTCTTCAATTTTCAGTACTTTTTTTTTTAACTCTGTAACCAATGTTGTCATCTTTCTTAGCAGTGGTGATATAATAATGTATTATGGGTGCAGATTACACAATTCTAATATTATATAAATTTACATTGTAAATGGTGTTTGCGAATCAATGGAGACAGTTTCATTTTCTGTTGACTGGTAACTTGCTGCCAACCTCTGGCCCAATCTAGGTAAACCAAGATGGTAAATCCGGGGAATACCATCCAGACGAAACGCTATGAAAACTTCATGCGAAATGCTCGCCGATATTCTACGAAATCCCATAATGAGCCAATCACGACCATTTCTACCTTTTCTCTCTGACAATGATTGACGTTTACTTCACGGAGATTAACTTTTTCGCACGGCACAATCTTTTGATATTTTCTACCCCCTACCAAAGCCAGAATTTTCGGCGGGAGTAAACTCTTTGATCTTTACGGCTTTCCACGCACACTGTCTGGAAATTATGCCATATTTGGATACTGTTTCAGGATAATGTTTATATATTAGACCACGTGCTACCATGTGTAATTACTGTGGCCGTGATTTTGAAATTGTTTCAACAAGCTATCCACCCGATTGGCTAACAATAATAGTTTCAAATTCGCACGGGATTTATATACATGTAGAGCTGAATTCAGATCTATATAACTTTCCGTGATCATATTGTATCTGAGTTTACTGAGATTGCCTCTGGCCTGGACAAATTAGATTTTGCATAACCCTTTTTTAGCTCGCCGTATACGAAGTAGGCGAGGTATTGGGAGAGAGAGGGGGAAAGTGGCGGTGTCTCTGTCGGTGTTGGTGTCCGGTTAAGTTTTTATGTTTAGCACAACGTTTGACTCAAGCTTGTTTAGGCTGGACTTTTGACTTCTTTTGGACTCTGAAAGTTTTCTGGGTTAATCTTTTTTGGTATCAAATCTCATTCCACATCATGATTTAACCTAAAGCTTTTGCACGAACCATATTTGTCCAGGCATTTCACAACCACATCTCAGACCAAATTTCAATTGTACATGTAATTGTAATGACATGTATAAGCTTATTTTTGGAAAAAAAGATAATCTTTATTTCAAGTTTTATAATATAGTTAATCTTTCAATCCAACTTCAACATCACTGACAAAGAAGTCAAATTTTTATAACGATATGTATTGTCATTGCCAGTGATGTGCAACCTGAAGGGCTCGATCTTTATGCGAAGCTGCATGTTATTGACAAAACCCAAAACGGCGAGCTGCCGGGTTACACATAAGCCTTGTTGATATTCACCATGGGATGTCCATGTTATAGTACATGCAATTATAGTTATGAGAAATCATTGTGCAGAACCTTTGCATGACCGATATGAAACGTTACACAATTCGTCCACGCCTGAACAGGAATGATGGGTTAATTGCTCATGAATTTCCCATCCTCAATACAGTGACACTTATATTTTGACTTTTTTTTCTCTGTATTTTCTTTGATAATATTTCTAGTGCATCGATGAATTTCTATCTGTTTTATTCACAGGGGCTCATGATAATTTTGTTGTCGGTGAGTTTGGATTATACATTACCATCCTTGTATACTGCTGTTCATACACATGGAAACAAATAGGGAAATATTTGCAGATTTAATACTCTCAGGAGTGCGATAAATCTGATATATTTAATGGTGAATGGTCATGCTTGTACAGTACTGTGTGATAATATGCTTAAACCATTCTCATTAATACATACATGTACTCTGTCATGATGGTCATGTCTATGTACAGTGTATATGTATGCAGATCAAAAACCCTTGGGTATAAAACCTGATAAAAGCACAAGCTATAATTTACAATGGTACACGTATGTACATCTAAAATTCTAAGGTCTTTCTCTTCCATATTCATTTGCATATACACAAAATCTTCTTATCCGGGTTCATGTATACTCTGGGCTGGTGACAGTCTAGCCTTTTGGTTAAGGCACCCATTGGTGATATGGAGCCTTCCATGGCATAGCAATATTCGGCTGCGGTGCCGGACTGCTGAAACCCAGCCTGACAACTTGATAATTAGCAACATTTACTTGCATTACAACAGTGGCATAGGAAGATGATTTTAGGTGGGTAAATGTCCCTAAATACCATCATAGCAATATGCGCCAAAGGCATGTCTTCTGGGGTGATCTGGGTAGTTTCAGCATATTCGTATATGAATTGGGAGGCGGGGGGTTCTATTTTTAATTTTTTTTTGGGGGGGGGGCACCCAAACTCGTAAATGGAGTCAAACCATCTTCGTTCAGATTGAGATAAGTACAGTTTTTGTAATGATAGTTAGAACTACATGTATTTAGGATAGTCAACACTTGGCTGGCTGAATGGGTGTTGTAGGCCTACTGAGTGAATTGATCAGTTGTCAAAACTCAAGATAGACAATTTTACTTGAAAATGGATCCTTTCAGAATGAAAAGGGCATGCACTATAAAAAAAATTCTATTTCAAAAGTATACAAGTTATGCGGAATATTAAAATGATTAATCACATTTGTGGATGAATAATTTGATATGAGAATTTGAAGGCTCATCTTTTTTTTCTTTGAAAACTTGCTTATCCACCTCAATTTGTCAGATTCCTTGTGGGGGAAACAATACATTTCTGTTTGGTGAAATCTGTACTGATGTCTTGCATATGTATTTCTTGAACATGTTCATAAGCATCTTAGCATACCCAACCCTTGACTGAACATAACCAGGGTGCGAAATAGCCCTTTGCCCGGTTGCCCGGGGCAACCTAAATTTTCTTTGGGCAACCAAATTCTGTCCAAACTGCAATACATTTGGATGTGGTGGTTGCCCGTGCTTGCCGATGGGCCACTAGAATTTGTTTGTCTATTTCATACCCTGATAACACATTTTGCCCCATGATGACTCCATGACACCTCATTCTGTACCACAGTTTGAATGCTGGGCTTCCCCATTGACCCTTTAGAATAGTCACCTGTATACTGTCACATACAAAACAATTCTGATGTAACCGTCCCGTCTGTGTCTTGTGCACTGTCGTCAGTGTTTTATAGGGTGGATGGAGGGTGTCTGGTTCCATGCTGCTTCAAAGATTTCTTCTTTGAAGTAGCAGGAACACAACTGGGCTGGGTGGCGCTTAGTTGGTTCGTCGTAATATAGCTGAAATATTGTTGAAAGCTCCGTTAAATTCTATTCACTCACTCACCCAAAACAATTCTGTGGTCAGCCATGCATTTTTATACATTTCTTACCTTCACATGGAAAAGTGATTTAGCATATTTAATACTGCTTGACATTATTTTTAACGAGATAAACTAATGAATTTATTATTTTGTTTGAGGCATCAAATGGCGTCATTATGAAATGGAATGGGGCATCAAATGGCATCATTATGGGGCACTGGTAGCAGCCCTCTATGGGGCAAAGAGATAAATTCAGATTTGATTGGCTATTCGAAGGAATGAAAATTTCCATTTTTAAAATCAATGTACAGCCACTACTTGCCATATTTGGAAATCATACAGACATCAAAGAAATTCATTGCTATACAGTGTTGGCAAGCTCCAATCTTGATTGGCTATATGACATCATGTGCGTTTATGGTTTGAACAATTTACCCCATTTATTAGGCCAAGGTAAATGACGGAATCATGTTAGTGTGGCATTTAAGTTGAAATGTGTTGGTTCATAAGATGCACAGTATCAGTTTGGCTGGATTTAACATGATATAAAGCATAACTGTAAAATGCACTTACATGTAAATATTCAAAGCTAGTCTCAAGTGCCTCCTATTGGGAATTTATTAGTGGTAATTATGTCCCTCTTATTGTGATGCTAACAGTTTAATAGAGCTGCAGGGGTTAATGTACCTAAATCTGTTAATTGGTGATTAACTCCTTACCATCAATTAGTCTGGCCAGTTTTACAGTGCTGGAAGGTGTGAGTTGCAAGTTTTTGCTTGTACCTTTTGTGATTTGTTATCAGGGCTCCTTAGACATGTGTTAGATGCCCAATAATCATGATACTGAGGGCTGGAAATTCAAGGGTCGTGACCTATATTATCTTCATCAGGCCTCCTGTCACATTCCAATAATTTAGACACAGAACTACCGATCTTGTGAATAAGTTGGAAATTGAGTGCAATTTAAACTAAACTACATGTACATGTAAATGTGATAATCTAAAGCTGAAAAAATTGTGTGATGTCAAAGTATTTGTATTCTTGGAAATTTTGTTGTACTAACCAATCACATCAATTCAGCTTTCTCTACTCTAGCTGATAAATTGGCTGCATGGCATTGCTATTATATCACCTCTGGCCATGTTTATCTGACAAAGCCATGCCATGACAGAAAGCGGGTATGCCATAACTAAGACCAGACAAGTTGTTTGTAAGAGTTTCAAATCACATTCCTGACCTCCTCCCCTCTCTGAATATACCCATATTTGAGCCAATTAGAAGCTAGGCAATGTGTCACATGTTCCATCCCCTGTGTAATCAGTTCAAAATATCACGATTTTGTGAACAGTGAAGATTGTTATAATTTTGTAACTTCTATAAGCAGTGCTTTATTTATAAGGCACACTTTCGCTCTCACCTTATTCTCGATCGTGGTGCACTTTAAACTTTTTAGCCCACCTGAAATATCCAACTAGTGTTTATGCATAGAGTATGTACGTACGGCATGGTGCAAAACATTGTCAGGCCCCTCGATTAAAATGCGCCCTGCCCCATTTAGATCGCGCTCCGTCTCTTTTGAAACCGTTATGCTGCTTTTTTCCTTGATGAATACAGGTTGTTTATTTCCGAATTCTCGACATCGACTAACATCGTTGACCCGCCGCCATATTGGCTGAAAGCAATGTATTCCAGTACCGACATTTAGATTGGCTGGGTCCTGATAAGGCGGTACGCTTGAACAGTGAAAAACTTTCTTACGATTTCAGCCTCATGTCGCGGGGAAAACCCCTGTTGGTTGACACTGATACTCAGTTGAACTTTACGCTGACTAAAACGCGAGCTAGTAGATTAATACCAGGAATAAATGTCGGTAATAAGCTCTTTTAATGATACGTTCGAAGTTCCAATGCTTAATATAATTCGGTTACAGTTTGTCTCATGTGGACCCTGATTATTCGTTGGCAATCTGTTCAACGTGAACAGTTCAGTCTGTGGATCGTGGGCGATCAGCCACATAGACACGCAAGTCTAATTTTATGGGACGGATATAAAATGCTGCATTATTTCAGAAATTACAAATTGAATTGAAGCCTTATTGAGCTATGGCGATATTACGTAGCCCATTTCGTTTGAATACCAAGCCTGTTTAGCAGCAGCAACAACAAAATATTTTCATTTTCCAGTAAAAAGTATTTTGAAAAAATAAATCCTATGTACATGTATGGTACATGTAGATCTAGTGAACTGAAACATATTATATGTTACTCAGCTTTATGACACTCTTTGGTACACAAAATATCCCTCAGAAGAAATATATTTATATTCAGTAACATTTTCAGACTAGTATATATGTTCTATTTGTCATTAGTTTCAATGATTTCAGTTCTGATAAGAATATTGTTCTGTAAGTATAGGGATGGCATTGGCCTTTGACAAATTGATTGGATCAGTACATATCTTTCTCAACTTGATATCTTGGGAATTCCAAACATATGATCATGAGAGCTCATTTTTTCACTCTGGTAGGGTACAATAAACTCGCAATTTTTAAAATTGAAAAATCCGTCCCCTGAAAATTTTTAGAAGCACGATTTTTAGCTCCCCTTGTCACTCCCCTTAGCAGATTTAGGTGCACTTAATTTAGCTTCCCTGCCTTATATTAAGATGAAGCACTGTGTAAGTTGGGCCCATGACTGTACAGTATGTAGTGTTTTAAGCAATGAAATTAACCAGAGGACACTGGAAATAACAAATGGAAGGAATGAAGGGAGTGTACAATTTTTTTTAACACAACAGTCCAATGATTGATTTTTTTGGTTGATGACCAGAGCTTCTTTGTGAACAGTTGAATCGAACCATTATCAAGTTTATTCAGAGCTGAATATACATGCAGTACTTAATAGAATTATTATATTCACTTCCATTTTACAAGGGATTTCATAATACATGTAGTTTATCATTCGTGGCTGATGTCATGTTTACAAACACGCCATGTTGCTCTGTCACTGGCAAGTGTGAAGTTGAACAGTTTTGTTGTGTCTGAAGTTGCAAACTTGCGAGTTAACTTGACTGCCATGCTGATATCTGATTGGGAGATGAGCTTTCAAGCAGCCACTCAGCCAATGAGAATCAAAGAAACACACCAAATGAAATAAATATATTATTAGAAGTTGGCAACTTCAGATAGGAGGTGCAAAGGTATAAGTGATGTTTTGATTCAGTCTAAGCATGCAGGGCTTGTTTTTCCACGGCAATCCAGGAATCCGATTCTCGTCGGCACCCCTGCAAAATAATTTGCGGGAATGCAGAAGATTCCCGTAAAATTTTAGCAATCTGTATAGAAATGATAGCATTGGATTCCCAGGCATTCCCGTAGAGCTGGGTTACGAGAATTTATTTGGATTCCCGTGGATTGTGACAAAAAACAAGGCCTGGCATGTAATTTCTCGTCGCTATTATGGAAGACCTCGGTAATAGTTGCCACAAGGTCTGATGTTTGGCATTTTCGGGAAGGAATTCGAGCCGATTTTAGAATAGATCTCTGGCAGATATACGTGTAGGTCATATAGTAAATGTGATTTACATGTGTATGTACGTAGACTACTTGATACCTGACTAAGCTATGACTTGTCCGTAGTTGATCAAATACCTGAATCTCGTCAGCGTCTTGTCGATGGTCTTGTTATTTGATATACTGGACCCATATGGTCAGTGGGCATCTTGGACTGGGCCGATTTTCATGTCGTGTATATAATTGTCCATGCTGGCACCTGCTGTGCTGACAGGTCTGTTCGACCATCATATTTGTGGGAAATGTTGGCGGACATCCAACATGTCCTAGAAAACATGTATGTACATTGATATAAGATGCTACATATGGAAGCATTAGAAAAAGCAGTCAGCTGGTTAGGGTAATTCCGCTCTCTAAAATGGAAGTAAAAAAAATGGCCGTTTTTGCTCAATTAATCAATTTACATAATGAATTCAGCACAATCATCTTGAGGTGCACACAGGCACACAAGTATCAAATGGTAGTGAAAGAATAAATCTAATTTGCATAATAATAGGTCACATATTTATCACACTATTGAAACAACACTGACTGGTTCTTCAAATGGCAAATTAATTTTAGGCCATGAAACAATAGATAAATTTTTTCATAATGCACTTGAAGAATAAAAGTTATTGAGCAAATCACCTTTTTACCCCTCAGCCAAAATTTCAGTGTGAAACTTGGTATAGATCATCGATACATCAAGAAACTTTAAAGGAATGACCAAACCAGTTTCCCTGGTTGGGTGGAAACCTTGGCAACCATCTGCAAAATCTTTAACGATGTACATGTATATCTCTGATACCATTTAAGTGTTCTATATGAAACTTGGTATACAGCATCGTTGTATCAAGAGAGTTGCAATGAATAACATCACCTCTTCTGAGTGGCGGGAAGGATGGGCGGCCATCTTTAATTTGTGCAAAATCAGTCTATCTGTGATGCCATTCAAGTGCTCAATGTCAAATTTGGTATGTATCATCGATGCATCAAGAGACTTTAATGACAGAAGTGGATTCTCTCATTGGGCGGAAATCTTGGCAACTGTTTTTAATTTAAATGCAAAATCATTTGATATATATCTCTGATACCATTTTAATGCTTCATATGAAACTATACATCACCAATACACCAAGGAACTTACAATTAATGACAACCAGGTTCTCTGATTAGGTGGAAAACTTGATTGCCATCTTTAATTTATGCAAAATCTATACCTCTGATACTGTTCAAGTGTTTGATGCAAGACTGTATACATCATCAATACATCAAGAGACCAACAATGAATGACAGAATCGTTTTCCCTGATTGGACGGAAACCTTGGCGGCCATTTTTAATTTATGTAAATTTGTTGATGATCAATATCCTTTGATACTGTGAAAGTGTTCAGTATGCTACTTGGTATACATCATTGATACATCAAGAGACAACTAATGATTACCCGTTTCTCTGATTGGACGGAAACGTTAGGGGCCATTTCTAATTGCAAAATTTTTGATAATCTGTATATTTGTCCTGACATCTTTAGTTGTTGATACCGTTGTTGTTAGTCAGATGCCATGAATGCCCTACTGGGGGGATTAACGCCAATCTCTGACAGGTACTTTTTGCGTGAGACAGACAAGTAAGTTACCTTTCTCAAGTGCCAGGAAGCTAAAATTGAATGCAGTAAATGGCTAACAGATTAATTAATGCAGTATTAATTGGATACAACTTAAACTAATCAGGTCTCCATGTACTCGAAGATTGTTGTTCATATTCATGAAACATTGAAGAACATAAAAGCAGCATTATTGTTTTCTATCATAGCATGTTCAGTTTACTGTTAAGAGGAGACGGATAGAAATCATTCTTACCTGTCACCTGAGACCAGTAATTTATTATAAACATTTCAACCCCTGTCTACACCTCTATGTTACATTGTACAGGCCCAAACGAGGTAGGAGTACATAATTACATGCAGGAATAAGCATGATATTTCAAACCTTGTCCAAGTTCACTTCATGTATTGGAAACGCTATATTTCTTTGAATGCCAGGCCTAATTGCATATACAAATTCTGTTTTGTGAGAGTTAAATTGAGCTGTAGAAACATTTGATCCAACATGCATTTGCAGCTCTTCACAATATATTTGTAGTTGATCGTCGCCGGTCCTCGTAGTAAACTCATACCGATAGGATACCTTAGTCTCTCTAACATTCGCACGTATTAAAACACACTTTTGAAGTCAGTTCCAGAAAAAAAATATGTCAATATCCAGCTCTGATTGTTCAGGACTGTTCACAATTGAACTACATGTACTGTACAAGATGTTGGCGATAGAAAATGTCCAGTCTTTTTTTTTCAATTTGATGAGTAAATATCTTGTGTAAAAGTGTTTTGAAGAATTAGAGAGATTAGATATATATATTGTGCACGTACATATGGAAAATACACAAGGAGTGGAGTAATAAGCTGCACAACAGCAAGAAGTGATCAACTGACTACAGTACAGTTTTTCAGGCGTCACTTTAGACAGGTTGGAACTCCATTTGTGTGAAAATGTATCAAAAATTCTGTCAATATATTTGCCAGATTTGTGCCCATGTTAAATGGCATAATTTACATCTACAGGAACTTGTCCCCAAGTGTTTCAATAAACCAATAATTATACGATAAACGTTCCCTTCTTCTCATTACAGCATCTTCGTCATCATCACCCTCCAGTGCCAACAACGACCCCCAGTATCCAATCGACATCAAGTATGGCTTTGACGAACTTTGTCCCGTTTGTGGAGACAAGGTCTCCGGATATCACTACGGTCTTCTCACATGTGAAAGTTGTAAAGGTAAGGCCGCGGAACACCATTTGAAATAAGGTTGAGCCATGAAAAGTAGTCCTCAAATTTATTTCCATTATGCCTTCCGTTCTACATACTCTTAGATTTGTCTTAAAAGTTTGACAACAGAAATTGAAAAAATATACCTTTGCTCACAAGAAATACAAGTTCTCATTTGTTATATCCTGCTTTTACCATATTAACACAGTATTCTAGTTTAAGTGTTTTTATATTCTGTGTAAATTGTTTATGAACCTTTGCTTGAAGCATTTCCATTTTATAATTTCATGATACATTTCTACATTAAGCAAGTTAAGTCAGTGATTTGGATTATCTCCTTGTCAAATTTGATCTGTGATCGTCATGATGGTTTATTTGTGCATAGCCAATGAAAAGTAGAACTATAACAACTATAATGTAAGCTGAATTATCAGGTTAGGGCGATCCCGCTCTCTAAAATGGAGGTAAAAAAGTCGTTTTTGCTCAATAACTTTTGATTCCTTCTTAACCAGTGCATCAAAATTGCAGGCGCATTGATTTATCTATTGTTCCATGTCATAAAATTAATTTGGCATGTGAAGAACCAGCCAATGTTGTTTAAACAGCGCAAAGGATGATTGGCCTATTATTATGCAAATTAGATAGATGACAATTTACTTTTTTTTTACTATCATTTAATGCGGATAGATATATGCTTCTCAATAGTATTTTGCTGAATTCTTATGTGAACTGATTTATTCAGTGGAAACGACCCTTTTTACCTCCATTTTAGAGAGCGGGATTCCCCGAAGGCCAAAAAAAAAAAAATTGTTTGTTTCCAGTAACGGGCTCAAATTTTCCAGGGTCGGTCGGTCCGGTTTTTTTTTTTTTTTTTTTTTTTTTTTAATTCTCGAACCACTTCCAGTGAGGAAAGTACTCATAATGGTTTACAGAATCTGGACCGGTTTGTGAAGCAGAGTTTCTTTCAACAGAAAATAAAGAAACAACTACATATTTTATTAAACGAAAGAAAATCTTTAATATGAAAACAGTAAATAAAACAGTAAAATACCACACAAAGTTAAACTGATCACTACTAGTAAATATAGCTGGACAGGCAGATCCTACACCGAAGCTCTCAAGTTTTGAAAGCTCCAACCAGTGCCAATGTGTGAGATTTGTCAAAAATGTTAATTTTTTTCTGTGGTTATAATTAACTGGTACCCAGTTTTCGCCACTTTTTGACAATATGAATGCATGATTCTAAAATTGATAGGTCTGTATTACACGAAAAAATCAGTTATTTAAGAAGTGTTGGTCTGACAACAAGGGTATATTATTCATAGTTGAAAGTGTTTATATTTTTATTTTTTTCAAGAATAAATAACTGGAGTTATGAACTGAGCACTTTTGGTGCCAATTTACAGGAGTTTGTTCCACTGGCAAAATAAAAAAATTACTGTAGTTCCGCTTATATGTATTGTGTAGGAAAGTGAAATAAGTTGTTGACCTGTCAAAAATTATAAATCTCATGCATAATATAACTTTTAGTTTAATACCTGTTTTCTGTCTTTCCCACCGAAATTCATATTCTACTTTCAACACATGTTCACCCAAACAGTAGAAAGCCATCTTCAATCTACACCACAGTGAATTCTGGGTATTCGGCAGAATTTTTCTATATCATATCAGGGATATCTTGGCTTTCACTTTGATCACCCATCAGTGGAACTCACTCAGACTGGCACCAGACAGGATTATAGTCCGCCTGGCGAATGATCATGGATACCTCTGATATGCAGTCATATGATTAAAAAAAAAAAAAAAAAAAAAATTATGAAATACCAAGATTGTGGATGGCTCCCTTCTGTTTGGATGAACATGTGTTGATGAGTAGAATATGAATTTCGGCGGGAAAGGCACAAAATAGGCAAGTTATATGCATGAGATTTATAATTTTTGACCGGTCAACAACATATTTCACTTTCCTACAAAATACATAAGCGTAACTACAGTAAATTTTTAATTTTGTCAGTGGAACAAACTCCTGTAAATTGGCGCCGAAAGTGCTCAGTTCAAAACTCCAGTTATTTATTCTTGAAAAAAAAAATATGTAAACACTTTCAACTATGAATAATATACCCACCAGGCCAATTTGCCGGAATCACCCCATTTGCCACTTTTTCCGGATCTGTTGACAGGTGTTGAATGACATCGTTGAACAGTTTGTCTTTATTGTTTGTTAAATACCTGATGTTGATCTGGTAACGTCCCCTCTTTCGACATTAAAATGTCAAAAGCACTCAGTTTCTGAGACTTTTCTGCGCAGTGATTGTTCAAGCAGGTGAAGAAAAAATGTTTTAGTCCAAACTCCTCAGAAATGCGTCTTACGCTTTCGTTTTCTAAATTTGACAGTTCCATTCGTTCACCATCAAAAACTCGCGCTCCTTGAATCAGTACTTCCAACTCTATACAACGGCAGTTACAGCCTTGTATTTGACAACGATGGGATAAGTTCACAAACAACTCGTCGCTAATAACAGACAATAACTCCTTTGTCAGTATTCCTCAATGGGATAGATGGAAACCAACACCGGAGCTGTTCTGGCGGGCGGCCATGCCGTATGGCGACAGTGCGCTGGGCGCATGTGCGACGATAAGGGAGATAACTATTCTTGAATTTCGGCCAAGGGAAATAACTCTTCCCGCAGATTTATAAAAAAAAAAAAAAAAAAAAGCATTGCCATTTCGGCATTCTTACGGTCGGTCGGGTTCCCGGAAACAGACAATTTTTTTTGTTACGCCTAACCTGATTATCTATTCATGCTTAGAATTGTTTGTATTATTTGGTATGGGGATGTATGGTGCATGAGATGAACCTGCTGCCGGCGGGCATATATGCAGCTTTTCATTGTTTTATTGATTTATTAATATTGGCTAAGATGTACCTAAACTGTGCAGCTTTGTCGAGGCAGGCCTAAGAATAATTCCCAATAAGTGTCTTGTATCTGTACCAAACAGTTTATCATGCATTGTATTTAGCATGTCTAAGGTGATTGCTTAAAATATAGTGACAAGTGTCGGTTGTATTGAGTACGTCAGGTACCAAGTCTTTGTGCCTGACATTGATCATGTTGACATTTTGTGCCTGATATTGACATTTTGTGCCGGACAACTTGACACTTTGTGCCTGACAGATTGACACAAACTGATGAGCTGCTGATTTCCAGGCTTGTCGGGGCTGGCTTATCATCTGTAATCATGTCTATGTACATGTGTTCAATTCTGCCATCATGCAGAATGTGGGAGGGGTGCAAGGGAGAGTTGGGGATGCAAACAGCAAGGAGGGTTTGCAAGTTAGGGATGCAAGCAGGGAGTTAGGGATGCAAGCAAGAAGTTGGGGCTTTCTCCTGGCTTTGCCTACATGCATGGCATGTTTGCTGTCTATGTTCTGTACATAGCTAAATGTTCTGTATTTGAATCGAAATGCGAGAAATTGGAGCCAGAGAAAAATTCAATGGAAACCAGGACTGTAAGTTCGTTAAATACAGGTATGAAAACCGGGACTGTAAGTTCGTTAAATACAGGTATTTACATGTTCTCTACATGCTTTTCAATTTCAAATTAGCTTTTTATCCAAGTTAGCACAAATCCTATTACCAACTATGATTCATCTTTCGGGTCGAATGGATAAGTGTGAATTTTCTTGTGGGAACAATATCATAATTCCATATATCATATATCATTGATAACTTATGAACCATGTTATCGAAAGTCTGAGACAGGATCGAATATTTTCTTGACACTGGACTTGGTATATAAAGGTATCTATCAGGAGACCACTTATTTCATGTACTTGCACATTGAGCATATTATATATTCACGGGTGTACACTTGATGTACATGTACATGTAATATGTACATGTCCATTGTAGGTTTGAGCAGTTAACGTGACTGCATGACTGGACATATTGTTTTAAGCAATATGTTATTCAGGTTTAAGCTGTTTGGGAAAATTAATACAGATAAACAGGCTCTCCAGTTTGGCAGTGAAAAGGTTCTCCTTGAATAACTTTAAAAATACAGAAAAAAGTTCCAGATTTTTGGGTCAAAAGTGAATATATTAATAAAGTTTGCAATGAATAAATTGTTTATTTAACCGAGATAGAGACGGGTGTAATTTCTTTTTTATCCCCCTGTAAAACTACATCATATAACTGGCAAAACTGTGAAGATATATAATAGTGTATGGAATTTATGTATTTTTGAAAGCAACTGTTCTCCGAGGAAACAACCTTTTACACTTCCAAACTGGAAAGGTCTCGTTTCCCCAACCTGACGAGCTGATTGCCATTTTGAGGGACTGAGCTATTGTCATATCAGTACTCAACTTGTCACATTATAAAACCTGTGGGGCACTTGTAAGAGCACTGCATTAATTGAAGAATGACATACTTGCTTGACATGTATTAAAATGTCTATGGCATGTACATTTATGATATGGCCTGCAAATGATCTGAAACCTCCAGAGTTGTGGGTGAAAGAGGTCACTACTCTGGGGGACAGTTAATCATGCTGTACATAGCTGACTTACAGGTTACCTGGAATATTCTGCATCTTCCTCATGATCGCTGATTTCAATTTGCACACCTTTATTAAAATCTTGATGAGAAATAAGTTCTTTCAGCATGTTGAGAGACATTCTCGAAGTTGGAAACCAAGTAATCTGCAGTAATAACTCTAGTAATTCCATCACCCTATCAAACTTCAATCACCCACAATTTTGGGGACAAAATTCAGTCGATGGTTTTTGATCACCCTGTAAAATCATTGAAATATCAAAAAAATAATGCATTACCGTATATACATGTACATGATTTTGAACCATTTTGCCAACTTCCTGCTCTAATGAATTTGACCATCCCTAGATTGTTTGGTGGGAAATTTCACTTCGTGTGATTGAATTAGAAGACGAATTACTGTATGCTTTCACTTAAATTCAAGTGTGACGTTTTTATTGATGAATATTTCTTTCTGAATATTGATTTGCAATCCAAAACTTTTTTTTCAAATTAGGTTTTTATTTTTTTGCTTTTTTACCCCTCGGGCAAATTTTGCCCGAAGGGTATTGTCGTCGTCTGTCCATCTTTCTTGTGAACACAATATCTCAAGAAGAATTATAGCCAGGCATTGTAAATTCATACCACATTTGTATCGGGTGAAGGGTCAGAAGCCTATTAAAAAGGACTGACCTTGACCTATTTTATCAAGGTCAAATTATAGTATTTGCTATATTTTTTGAAGGATTGAAGCTAGGATCTCCAAATTCATATTACTTATGTAACTGGTGATTGACTAGAAGCCTTTCGCAGTTGACTGACCTTGACCTATTTTGTATAGGTCATATACTGTTTATTATAATATAAAATGAAGAAATAAAGCTAGGCTTTCCAAATTAATACTATGTATACATCTGGCGAAGGTCCAGAGGTATACTGAAGATGACTGACCTTGACCTATTTTATCAAGGTCAAATTACAGTATTTGCTATATTTTTTTAAGGATTGAAGCTAGGGTCTCCAAATTCATATTACGTATGCCTTGACCTATTTTTTCAAGGTGATATTCTGTTTATTATGGTGTAACATGAAGAAATATATCTAGGCTCTCCAAATTGATACTATGTATATATCTGGCAAAGGTCCAGAGGTGTACTGAAGATGACTGACCTTGACCTATTTTATCAAGGTCAAATTTTAGTATTTGCTATATTTTTTGAAGGATTAAAGCTAGGGTCTCCAAATTCATATTATGTATGCAACTCGTGATTGACTAGAAGCCTATCCCAGTTGACTGGCCTTGACCTATTTGTTAACGGTCCTATACTGTTTATTATGATATAACATGAAGAAATAAAGCTAGGCTTTCCACATTAATATTTGCTGCGGTCTCCCAAATTCATATTGCTTATGCAACTGGTGATTGACTAGAAGCCTATCCCAGTTGACTGACTTTGGCCTATTTTTTCAAGGTCATATACTGTTTATTACGATATAACATGAAAAATATAGCTAGGCTTTCCAAATTAATAATATGTTTACATCTGGTGATGCTCCAAAGGTGTGCTGAAGATTACTGACCTTGACCTATTTTATCCAGGTCAGATTCTATTCAGTACAATATTTCATGAAAGATTATATCTACATTGCCCAAATTTATACCACTTATGGCTGGACCTGAAGTCTATTGAAGAATATCACTGACCTTGACCTATTTTTAAAATGTCAAATTCTATATGTCAAGTCTAAGATCTCCAAATCCATGTTCCCGATGCAATCAAGTTAGAATTGACTTTTTTTTTTTTGAAGACGACTGACCTTGATCTATATTTCCAAGATAAAAGTACTTGATTTGATTATAAGCTTGTTAGAAGAGTATATTTAGAGCTAAGAATTCGGTCATGCTCTACTAGAACCTCAGGCCTTGGTAAAACCTGAACTAAAGTCAACCCTACTAGATCAGATTTTTGTTAATCTAGTTCTAAAAATACACTGATGATATTATACATTGCATGATTGCTGGGTGTAGACAATAACTGATAGCCGAGGGGTATTGAAGCCCAATGGGCTATTTTTTTTGTATGCATCTCTAATTTAAGCATGACAGAAAACATGTAGATGTAGCACTTTGTAATTTAAACCTTAATTCTCTCTCTCTCTCTCTGGTTCATTAGTGAGAGTGAGTGTGTTATCAATCTGAGTGAACTATCAAAATTTCCTTTTCATATTGTCAATTACAGGGATATATAACCTGTTATATGCTCATATATCTGCTGCTGTCCCTGTGGGGCTCCCGGTGTTGACCTGGGGTGTCATCGTGCACACCCCAGGTCATGGTAAGAATAACCCTCAGCTCCTCAGACAGCTTGTCATAAGAGGTGACTGACTGGGGCACCTGTTGGGTTCCCTGGTGTAAAGAGGAATAGGACCTTACCCATGGGGTTCCCGGATGTTAAAAGAAATCAGACCCAAAATTTAGTTGAAAGCCACATTAAATGATATTCACTCACTCACTGTGCTGCTCAGATTGTTAGTTGAATGCCATAAATGCAATGGGGCAACATTCAATGATGTAGTCATATATTTAGCAAAGCAATGATAATGCTGGGTTTCTTCAAAACAGTGACAAAAAATGACTGAATCCAATTTTCAGCCCGAGGCAGTCTATATTAGAGAGACCCTTTATGGATGGGTGATTAATGATGGATACATGTCAGGGAATACTTATTAGTTCCTATACCCCTGTCTAGGTTGATGGATGGATGAGATATAGTTCATGGACTGGACTACGTATACACGTATATTATGATCATCTATCTCAGCTGCACGTGTCATGTCGTATATTGGGGATTATGTACGTCATCACGGTAAGGTCTCTAAGCATTCAGTGACTTAGGCGGCAAGGCCACCTTTCAACCTTACTTAAATCGAAAACTGAGACTGAGCGACACGTTCTTATTGTTCCAACTTTTTGAAGAGCCAACAGTCCATTTGCCCATTCCTTTAATCTTGTTATGCACACAGAAGGGAGGAGGAGGGTGGAATAGGTGTACCTAAAAAGTAAGCTTCCTCAGGCATGTGTATCTATGTGGGCTAGCTTTCATGAAAAACGATAGTGATAAATAATTAGAAAATGTGCTAATTATTCAAAAATGGCTGGAAATATTTGGTGTGAAAATGCTGATGCTACATGTACAATGTAGGTTTGGTATATAACAGTTTTAGAGTTTTTTGTGGGGTTTTTTTCTCTTTATATCAGCAATTTTGCTCACTCACTTTCCCTTTTGTTTCCCCATAAGAGTTTGAACATGGCCGGTGGAAGGCCAATTGTTGAGCCGGCACCATTCCCTCTGTGCAGTCTCTCAGTATTAAGGAAGGCCAATCGTTGAGCCGGCCCATTCCCTCTGTGCAGTCTCTCAGTATTAAGGAGAATGATCAGCCTTCCTCTCCATCACTCTCCTCAATTTTTCTCCAGGAGAGCTTTTGATCACTCCCCGAGGAACTGCCAATTCAATGGAGAATGATATTGGAGAGATCGAGAGTTATCACCCGGGTGTTAGCCAGAATTCAGAAAGTGCCCATCCAACCGCTTCTGTTGCTGTCATCCGCCATTAGCCCGCCATTAGCAAGGCGCGTTGCCAGTGGTGATTGATAGCATCTCGCGTTCTCTCGCGCGAGTTCATTCATGAATTGGGAGCCCTCGGGTACGAGCGATGGAGCGGTATTAAACACCATCAACATGGAGCACGAGTTGGGGGAAATTCTACGCACATTAGCCATGCTGCCCGACCAGCGGAGACGTGAAACAAGCCAACGATGTTAATAATGAAATGAAGAATTAGCTTACGCTGATTAAAGGGGCTATTTGAGTACATGTATATTGCCCGTCTATTTTATTGAATTAATCTGATTATTCCACCCGTCACGAGTTCTCGCCTGCCCGTCATTTTCGGTCGTTTGAGAAAGTCACCCGTCCAAATTGACGGGCAGACGGGTCGCTAGCTAAGTCACTGGTTATCACTCGCGCAAAACAAAATCCAGGGGAGTGTTCAACAGCTCAAGATTGCAGATTTTACGAACACGACACACTGATGCGTGAGCTGTTGCTTTATAACGGAAACTGCAACATGGACCATTGTGAAAAGTTTTGAACAATTACAGCTTAATAAAATACAATTCATCTGATTATCAGAAGAATAAATTTTAAGGAATCTGCTTCTAAAGTAAGTTTTGAAGGATCGATTGATTATAGACCTTACCCTAAATTGCATTCTTTCTGGTCAAGATCATGGTAATGTTTCTGGTCAAGATCATGGTGATGTTTCTGGTCAAGATCATGGTGATGTTTCTGGTCAAGATCATGGTGATGTTTTAAGCAGAAATTTTAAGTACAGTGAAACCTGTGTAAAATGACCGTGCATATGACCAGCTATAGTGTCAGTTTTGACAGGATTCGAAATACTTAAAATTTAAGTATTGGGATCATGGATAGTGCTGGTATTGAGAGGGTGTACAGTTTACCCAGGTGTCGATATCCACAGGTATCACTGTACATCTGTTTTGGCTACAGTAATTTTACATTCCAGCTGCAGTTTGTCTTGATTTTTTTCAGGGGTCTCCCCATAACCAGTTGCGAGCTATTCTATAACTTTCTCCTGTTTGTTTCGACAGGATTTTTTAAACGGACGGTGCAAAACAAAAAGGTTTACTCGTGTGTTGACAACAGAAATTGCCACATCGACAAAAGTCAGCGGAAAAGATGTCCTTACTGTCGATTCCAGAAATGTCTACAGGTTGGAATGAAATTGGAAGGTATGTGACTATGTTTTATTTAATTAAACCAATTCATTCAATTTCCATAACAATATTATATGATGAATAAAAAGAAATTGTCATTTAATTTTTTTTTTTTCGATCAAAGAACGTCAAAGTATTCCGTGTCTGGTCCATTGTGTTGGCTAGATACACGTGCTTACCTTGCCATTACTGAGCCACATCACAGACAGCAACTGGGGGAAGGCTGTCATAAGGTTAACATGGGGAAATATAGGAATATCTTCCTGGGCATGGAACCATGCTATCACATTACGATTTTCACATAGATTTGTAAATCAGGAATTTTGTTTCATGAAATGAATGATGTGCCTGAAAAAACTTGTTTTGCTGCATAAGACTTGAGTTATACGAGTTCCCCCTCCTCCCCCCGTAAAATTCCTTCAAGTTGGCTGACATATATGAACTTGATTTGTTACTAATTTAAAAATTAACTCAACTGCTCATTTTCTGATTTCCTTGGGGAAAACATGGAAATGCTATCTTTCCAATCTATAAGATACTTCTTGGCAAATAATCGTTCATTTTTTTCTTCTTTTTCTCAGCGGTTAGATCAGACAGAATGCGGGGTGGGAGAAACAAGTTTGGTCCCATGTACAAGCGGGATCGTGCATTAAAACAGCAGGCCATACGACAACAACAACAGCTGCTTGCCTCTTGCCAGATGAGGCTCTCCAATGGAATGACGCAGGTTCCCATGACGATGGAAGACGTCAAACCGAACGCAGGTCTTCTGATGGCAGGGGGTACTCTGGATTTTAACATGCCCGTCAGTCCGCCCCCGACAGGTGCTCCGTCCTCCATGAACCATGTACACCCTCCTTCACCGACTGGCCACATTCTCTCGTACAACGGCACTGTGACGTCGTGTGCTACACCAACTCAGGGGCTATACTCGATGCCGCACCAGTATACGACTAGCCTCCTCCAGGCGCACACCCCACCCCCACCCCTGCCTTCTCTTCTACACATCATGCCTGATCTCATCAAGGAGATGCAGTCGAGTATGGTAGATGAGCACCAAGTCCGCCAGAAAATGGCTTCATTTATCCAGCACGAGTTTGATGAACTCCATCTAACCCAGCAGCCAGAGAGTCTGATGAGAATTCTCTGTCAGCTCTCTGATCAGTGCCTCTTTCTCATGGTCGAGTGGGCTCGCAATTCTATCTTCTTTAAAGAATTAAAGGTAAGAGTTTGGAACATTGAATTGTATTGGAATTAGCTGCATTATTCTCCAGCCAAAGTTACCTCTTTTCAGGTTTCTCCAGGCAGAAATAGTCAGCAGAGTTATTTCCCCTTATGCTGTTTCAATCAGTTATTTCCCTTCTTACTACTCCAAGCTGTCCCCTTTCCTTCCAACCACTGCTGCATCCATTGTCATTGCATCAGGTTGTAACATGTACCTTCTATTGTGAGGTATACCCTCTGATTGCATTGGGGATGGTTCTTTTATTTGCATAGCTCTTGGCCAATCAGCATCGTCCATTACTGAACAGAGTGAAGTGGGATAAGGAAGTCACAGCTACAGAAGATGTACTGTGTGCTCTTAAGCATCTAACATCTTCATTCTTCTGTCTATAAGATACACTTTGTGTCATTGCTCTTATATACAGATAGATACTTCTTTAGACAGATGTTGATCAAAATCGATAAAGACTGAATGTGCATGTTTGCCGGCTATTGACCCAATGAAGTTGGAGTGTGTTACACCGACAATTTTGAAGGTTACAAACTCTGACATTGGGAGAACGTACTGCACTTTAAGTGAAGAATTTATGATGAGCTTCATTTCAGTTTCATTTGAAAATGTGACCTTGATCCTCACCCTTCTTACATGGATAATGTCAACATCACATTTCTAAAGTGATAGTTGACTTCCCAGTTCATATCCTCCCAGTTCATATCCTCCCAGTTCATATCCTCCCAGTTCATATCTTCCCAGTTACATATCCTCCCAGTTCATATCCTCCCAGTTCATATCTTCCCAGTTCATATCCTCCCAGTTCATATCCTCCCAGTTCATATCTTCCCAGTTACATATCCTCCCAGTTCATATCCTCCCAGTTCATATCTTCCCAGTTCATATCTTCCCAGTTCATATCCTCCCAGTTCATATCCTCCCAGTTCATATCCTCCCAGTTACATATCTTCCCAGTTACATATCCTCCCAGTTCATATCCTCCCAGTTCATATCTTCCCAGTTCATATCCTCCCAGTTCATATCTTCCCAGTTCATATCCTCCCAGTTCATATCCTCCCAGTTCATATCCATACACATATCTATAAGAGCTACATGTATGTGTACATTTACCAAAAAACTGATCACTCGATCATTCCTATCTATTCCTATCTATTCCATACAAGGCTAGAACTGACCTGTTTTACTTTTATTTTCCAGGTAGAAGATCAGATGAAGCTGTTACAACACTGTTGGAGTGAGTTGTTATTATTGGACTTTGTCTACAGACAAGTGAAGGAGTATTGGACGGATGAATTTGTCCTGGTGAGTCCCCAGTCAGGCTACATCCATGACATCTGTCACCCAGTCAGGCTACATCCATGACATCTGTCACCCAGTCAGGCTACATCCATGACATCTGTCACCCAGTCAGGCTACATCCATGACATATGTCACCCAGTCAGGCTACATCCATGACATATGTCACCCAGTCAGGCTACATTCATGACATATGTCACCCAGTCAGGCTACATCCATGACATCTGTCACCCAGTCAGGCTACATCCATGACATCTGTCACCCAGTCAGGCTGCACCCATGACATCTGTCACCCAGTCAGGCTACATCCATGAAATCTGTCACCCAGTCAGGCTACATCCATGACATCTGTCACCCAGTCAGGCTACATCCATGGCATCTGTCATCCAGTCAGGCTACATCCATGACATCTGTCACCCAGTCAGGCTACATGACATAGATCTGTCAAGTAGACAAACCTTGACAGGCCACAATGAGAGATGACTCTGAAATGATGAGAAATAACTCGATAAAGGAATATTGATTTAGTTTCTTGACATTTCAAATAGAAATCTGTCTTCCTATTTCAATTTAGTATCTCAAAATTCTGACCTATCTCAATTTTTTTACTTTTATCTGCCTTTCTTAGTAGGATATGTATTTGTCATCTTGGATCTCAGAATAGGAGTAATGGTTCCAATCCATGGGCGAAACTACAATCTACTCGGCAACATGCCTCTGCCTCTGATGATCCTTTCAGGAACTTTGCCAGAGTTTCATTAATTCCTATTGTTGGCCAAAACTTGGGCATCTGGTGATTAATATGAAATGTTGTGAAAATTCATGGAAATTACAACAAAAAAGCAGTCCTTGAAAGTCTGGTCTCCAGGTACATATGAACCCTGTAAGTCTGGTCTCCAGGTACATATGAACCCTGTAAGTCTGGTCTCCAGGTACATATGAACCCTGTAAGTCTGGTCTCCAGGTACATATGAACCCTGTAAGTCTGGTCTCCAGGTACATATGAACCCTGTAAGTCGGGTCTCCAGGTACATATGAACCCTGTAAGTCGGGTCTCCAGGTACATATGAACCCTGTAAGTCTGGTCTCCAGGTACATATGAACCCTGTAAGTCTGGTCTCCAGGTACATATGAACCCTGTAAGTCTGGTCTCCAGGTACATATGAACCCTGTAAGTCTGGTCTCCAGGTACATATGAACCCTGTAAGTCTGGTCTCCAGGTACATATGAACCCTGTAAGTCTGGTCTCTAGGTACATATGAACCCTGTAAGTCTGGTCTCCAGGTACATATGAACCCTGTACGTCTGGTCTCCAGGTACATATGAACCCTGTAAGTCTGGTCTCCAGGTACATATGAACCCTGTAAGTCTGGTCTCCAGGTACATATGAACCCTGTAAGTCTGGTCTCCAGGTACATATGAACCCTGTAAGTCTGGTCTCCAGGTACATATGAACCCTGTAAGTCTGGTCTCCAGGTACATATGAACCCTGTAAGTCGGGTCTCCAGGTACATATGAACCCTGTAAGTCTGGTCTCCAGGTACATATGAACCCTGTAAGTCTGGTCTCCAGGTACATATGTACCCTGTAAGTCGGCCAGAAAATAAACTGCAAAATCTGTCTTCCAATTTCCTGATGTTTGTGGGAATATGAAGTCCACGTCTTACATGTGCAGTATATCACTTGCATGTCAGATCTGCCTAATTTAGGTTGTTCATAGTGGACATAAGCAGGCACCTCAGTTTCTTGTCCGTTCATCTATTTCTGTGTGATTGTGGCCATTTCCGTGTGCATGCATAGACCAAAAATCCTGGCGCTCGCCCCATCCAATCTTCGCAGTCCATGGCCTCTACAAAGTTATCACCACTTTTCCCATGAAGACAATTCGGCCTTTCCACGCAGCGATCATGAACATCGCTCTCCATACAATGGGGCATTCATGTGACATACTACTGACGGTTTATTATAAGAGTTGATAGTGTACATAGCAGTGTGACTAACGTCACAGGACCTACGAAGTAGGGTTTGATATGATTTAAGTGTGTACCTTGACCTAAGACATGTTTTTTGCCAATTTCAAGGTTTATAGGTCACCTAGGTAGGTCAATTTTCATCAAAAGTAGGTCAGCTCAGAACTTGCTCGTAACAGTCTCCTAATGCACTTTCATGCCAAAAATCAAGGGTCTAATGTCAACGGTTCATAGGAATACGGGAGACGGTCGAGAGATGACTTGGGGGCCCTCTATCTAGAAATAACCCGAAATCCTCTCAAAATTTTGAGATTTATAGGTCACCTAAGTAGGTCAGCTCAGAACTTGCTGGTAACAGTCCCCTAATGCACGTTCATGCCAAAAATCAAGGTTCTAATGTCAACGGTTCTTATTTTGCCGACTAAGGGATTCGGATGGACTCACTGACTCATTACCAGACAATTTGCAAATGAGAGCCTACTTTGTAGGAATACGTTAATGCAGAAAAGCTGACTCTCTTCTCCGCCTGACTGCTTAGCTCGAAGTCTCGGGTTATTTCCATTGACAACATTTGTGTCAAGCGGGCACAGAATAATTTGTCCGAGCACATTTTGAACATGGGTGAGGAATATTTCACGAGTGCAAGGATTGAATGGGGCAAGTGCCAGGATTTCTGGTCTACACACACAGAATTGGCCACGAGCACAGGGAAATAGATGTATGGACAAGGAACTTGGGTGCATGTGTGGAGTAGTTTTCTAGGTCAAGTGTCAGGAAATATAGAGAATTTTCTCTTTATACATGTTATATATGTATGATGTTTAAAGGAGTAGATTTGCCTTACCTGGCCCTTACCAACCCCTGCCATTTAATTCTGGATTTAGGCCTTGCATTGAGGCTTGCATGTAACAAGTCATTAGCACAAATCACATTATGAGAATTGTTAATATTGTTCATATCATCAGTGTTCCAATACTGTAGCCATCAACATTTAGCGTAATAAGCAACCTGTCGCATGTTAGAAGTCTTTAATACACAGAGTGAAATTGCAGCTGAAATGGATTACTTGTACAAACTCATTAACAAATGCTTGAATTCAACACGTAATTGTTAAGAATTAATCCGATTATATCATGCGATTATTACAGAGAAATCGATTCTGTATTCTACATGTACTTCAATGTTATTTTCTTTCTTCAGGCAAGTGGACATCATATACCATGTGAATACTTTGACAAAATAGGCCTCGGTGATGTCAGGGAAAGGCTTTTAGAATTGGTCAAAAAGATGCGAGACCTGAAAATAGATTTCCACGAATACACCTGCTTGAAATTCCTTATACTTCTCAATCCTGGTAAGTACATGTATTCTTATTATATGAAATTTCCCCGATTCTACCCGAGTGATTATGAAATATTCTGTTAATGAATTTGGAAATTTCCACTAGAAAATTCAAACTTAATGTTGCTATAGTTATCATGAATGTTAGCACAATAACCCTTTCTTAAAAAAGTATCGTAATTCGATGCATAGTTACCATATAATTTGGAATACATTGTCGATGCATCAAGAGACTTACGATGAATGACATAAATGGTTTCTCTGATTGGGCAGAAATCTTGGCCACCATTTTTAATTTATGCAAAATCATTAATGATCTATATCTTTGATAACATTCAAGTGTTCAATATGAAACTTGGTACACATCATCGATGCATCAAGAGACTTACAACGAATGACAGAATTGGTTTCTTCGATTGAGTGGAAACGTACTTGGTGACCATTTTTGATTTATTCAAAATCAGGAATGATCTATATCTCTGATATAATGTTTAGTGCTTCATATGAAACTATACATCATCGATACATCAATAAACTTAGAATTAATGACAAGTTTCTCTGATTAGGTGGAAAACTTAATTGTCATCTTTAATTTATTCAAAATCTATACACTGGTACTGTTCAAGTGTTTAATGCAAGACTTTGTATACATCATCAATACATCAAGAGACTAACAATGAATGACAGAACCATTTCGTCTGATTGGATGGAAACCTTGGCAGCCATTTTTAATTTATGTAAAATCTTTCATCTATATGTTCTTTGATACTGTTCAAGTGTTCAGTATGATACTTGGTATACATCAAGAGACAAGTAATGACTGCCCGGCATTTCTCTGATTGGACGGAAACCTTGTGGGCCATTTCTAATTGCAAAATTTTTAATGATCTGTATATTTGTCACTTGAGTGCTTGGTGACCCTGGAGACCATCTTGCATCGAAACATCATATTATCACTTGTTGGTTGATACTTGGAATATGTATTAGTGAAGCATGGCAAAAAAAGTGACTGAAACAGAACTTTTATAATTATCCAAATTAGGCCTCCACCAACCAATAAAGAACAGAACAATGGCGGGGCAGTGTCGGATTAAAGCGGAAAGGAGAGGCGGGGGGCATACAATTGAGCAATCTCTGATTGCTTCCTTCCTGTGTTTATATAGTTGCTTAAAATCATGGAAACAGGTATTTTAAGGTGACAATATTCTATCTTCCAGATGTGTCTGGCGTGGAGGGGCGGGGATTTGTTGAGCAGTGCCAGGAAAAGGTGAATGCGTCGTTGTTGGAGTACTGTATGAATTATCACCCGGAATTGAAGGACAAATTTGGCCAAGTTCTACTTCGGCTGCCGGAAATACGCCTTATCAGTATTCGTATGGAAGAGTATCTTTACTTTAAGCATTTGAGCGGAGAAATTCCTGAACAGACTCTACTCATGGAGATGCTTCACTCAAAACGAAAATGAGGCTAGCGATGCCTAGGTAGTAGTCGTAGTTAACTAATTAATTCTTGTTCGAAATTTTGAAGTTTAGAAAAATTGAGAAATTCGAATTGCTCCATGAAATGTTGTATGTGTTTGTTATTTGTTATACTACACATATATGTATGTGAACATATACAATGGAAAGTCAGTCATTACGCACATATATGCGCAAGGAGATGGTGGCATTGTCGCTTCCCCAGCGTGCAAAGAAAACTGTTCTTTGGGAGATTTGCTCGTACTGCATGTAGTTTCAAATACTATCTTCAGGGGATGTGATATGAAATTTGTTTACGTAAGAGAAGATAACTTTGTCAATGTACCATTAATGACTTTACTAACCTGTGTGTATGACCGAGGTACACACAAAAAATCTATGATAGTTGATGAGCACTGGGAAGTCCTAGCCAGAGTCATTTTAATTGCTTTGGCACAGGAATACGATTCTCGTCAGCTAAATATATTCACTGGAATCCAACAGATTCCCGAAAATTTTTAGGCATCTGTATAGAAATGTTAGCTTTGGATTTCCATGGTTACCTAGAGTTAGATTGTGAAAAACTGTTGCATTCTCGTAAATTTCACCAACAAGTAAGGTCTCGCTGACATGACTGCACGAATAGTGCTTGTCCTCCATGTAAGAGGATGTTAGTTTCTATATTATATACACATGTAGAAGAGGTGTATGTTCGGATACTTGGTGAAAAACCGTGGAGATTATCGAATGTTAGTCAATTTCTGTCTTTCTGTGCAAAATGCCGCAATCTAGAAGCTTGATGAATTACCTGTATATGTTAGCATGAATGTTCAGTTTTGTTTTATTTCATTTCAAATGAGATCTAATTTGTGCCATTATGTACATGTTCTTGTAGCACACATCAAAGAATTTTGTACATAAATTTATGTACAGATTGTTATGTTAGCTGTTGAAGGCTTTGTTAAAAATGTATAGATTTTAATTAGCTGTCTATATTTTTGTTATTAAACCATGTCAACCATTAAGTTATCAGCATTGATAATCACTTGACAAGAAGGGGGTGAGTAGTAAGGGGATGCACACACAAAGATGGACATTGTAAAATCAGTCCTTTTATTGCTTGTATGGAGAATTGTCCACTTCGTATAGGAAGGTCGAATAATGAAGTACAAGTATATGGTTCAAGATTTTCCCTGATAGCACATTTATAGTTGGTTAGGTAAGGGAGGTAACTGATGCCAACTTCCTGGTTAAAATGGTGCAACAGGGTTCTTCCCCTTGATGTGTGAAAGTTTGAAAAAATATACCAAAAATGGCATTTTATACACCTGAATCAATTTGGGCAGCAAATATTGAAATGATTATTTTACCATTGAACAGTTAGATTTTTAGAATTTAGTTAGAAATTAAATCTCTATCATCGAATTCAGAGAACATATTTTTGTCAAACCAATATCTTGAAATCATCGCAAATGATCACAAACTTGTACCTGTACTCCCCTAATGTTGAATAAACTGGACTGCATCATGTTTTTTTAAAGTCATGGGACAGTCCATCTTGGTTAACAGAGGTGGTGCGAGGAAGTCAATATCTCCTCTCATATGTTTCATGAATTGTGTGACAAACAATGTAACAGAAATCTCGGGGAATTTAGTGTCTTTATTCACAAAAAAAAACAATGTGGTTTTCATTCCTCGCGATTGCTTCATGAGTTCACGTACGATCACATGACTTAGTAATTGGATCATGTACTGTTACCCTAGGTGTAGAATCGCGGCTCGTTAATTTGGAGATAAGTGATCTGTACTCTTTGAAATGAATTTTTTGTTAGAAAATATTATTGTACTATTGACAGGTAATATTTTGTCCAAAAATATTCAAGCTGTGGGACTTCACTCCCTAAAAATATACCACCAGTACTTCAATTAATATACTACCAGTACATCAATTTCTAGGTAAAGTTTTAGAGAAGTCCACATTTTAAGTCTGTACTTAAAATATTGCCAAAATATACAATTTTCATATCTTACATATTCTTAGCAAAGACTAGAATCTTCCCCTTGAAGAAAACCTTGATTAGTACGTGTCATTCTGTAATTGCCTCGTAATTTAAAAAGATTTTCTGAACTAGATTCTGATCTGATCTCTTCCCTGTGGTTTGTTTTTATCTAATTACCATTTACATGTATACATGTAGATGTTTTTTGCTCAAAGCGATAAATGTAATATTCATTGTAATATACATATGTTTAATATGTATAGAATTATGCCTGTATCCATGGTAACCCGTGGACATGTAGCTTTTATATCCGGCATGCGCACGTGCAAGTCCACACATTTATTAGTATATCAACTATACTATCATACTTTCAGTATATTTTAAACAAAAACATTTTTTTGTTCTTTCAAACTGTACATGTAAGCATGTTATACAGCCATACATAGTTAAATCACATTTGCATTTGTTGCATGATTCAGCAAGCATGTATCAGATATGCATGTATATCTCCCTCTACCAACACACATTAACGGCATGTTAGATTAGCAAATTTTCAATTTAAAATTGATTACTGAATTCATTTTTGGCAATTTCAATTTCCAATTTCGCAAATTCTTTTGGAGTTCTTATTCCAAATGGAGATTTTTTTTTTTCCCCCCCAGCAAACTATGTTTTTGTGAATGTAATATTCGCAAGTCTGTATTCTCATTGGTACAACTTGCATTGGCCCAATTATGCAGTTTTAAGTGTGTGGGACAGCATGATTGAGTAGGCATGATGACATTGAAAAACTCCAGCAGGCTGTCCTACCAGTATTAACAGAAGCCAGTTGCGCACATTGCAACACCGAGAGAGAAGGTTGGTCATCACAGGGACAATCCACGGGTGTAATACCTATGGGCCGTCATAGCTCAGTCGGTAGAGCATCAGCGCGTTGAGCCAGGGCCGTGGGTTCGAATCCTGCTGACGACCAATTTATTCTTTCGCTCCCAAAAATCATTTCATAACAAAATACTGTGTTACGTGTATGGGTTCATATTTTGTTTCTTAGCATAACTTGAGTAGGACACGTACAGTTAACTCTAGTAGGTGACAATGGACATCCGTTAGAGTATTCAATTCAGAAAGGCCAAAATTTCAACTTTAATTCCTATGAAATTGTTACAGTAATTACAATAATTTTGTCCTCAGTTTTGTTCTTGAATAAATTACACAGACTTTATTTTTTACCATAGTTTCTGTTGTTTAATTCATAAGAGTTAAACTGTTTTACAGTGCACTATATTTTCTGTTTGTGGCTGATAGTGATACTTGATATTTTAACACCTGTTATTTGTCTTTGTCTTTTAATCTTAAGACTATTCCAAGTAAATTGAACTATTTTATCAGTCATCTTTTGTTTCCACATAGCTTTCCACATTTCTACCTATCATCTTGCTTTGATCTATTACCATTGAGTTTGCTCACACATGCAGACATACATCGTCAGTATCATGCTTTTCAATCTCCATATATTTTTTTTCAATTATGCAAGTTTAATCAGCCCCTGGACATAGCACTTACATTTTTATCAATATCTATACTTACATTTTTATCAATATCTATAGTAAATTTAGTCAATTTCTTTTTTTTTTCTTTTTTTTTGCAGATTTCATTTCTGAAATGCATACATGAACTGGGCTTTTCTCAAATGACTAACCATTATTTTGGGTGAATTAACACCAATCTAAGCCACTTACATATACTTGTAAATATTTTATGTACATGTATATTCGCTGTCAGATTCAAGCCTGATATTTTGTACAGATGTTCATGTATGCATTGCCTTGGGAACAGAAAAGGAGACATAGATGTAAAATAAAAACCGAAGAATACTTGGTCAAAAGAAGTGCCTTTTTTGTAAAATAAAACAGAAAAACGCAAAATTTCAAAAATGTGCAGTGCACCAAGTTGTACTACTGGGTGGATGGAAAGCCTGTCCGATTAGAGATGGCACACATTTGGGTCCCTCTGTTCTATGGCTATCCATAATTTCATAACATGTGTTAGGTTATTGATGAATGCACCCTGAGTTGACAAAGCACAAAGGTTGGTGCCAAGTGTACTCCTACCAAAGATTGTCTATTATTGCTGCAGGTTTATCCATTCTTGCCTTTTCTATTTTATCCTGTAAAATGTATATGGCTGTTACAAATGTGAATATGCGCTTTAAATATCTATATATACACATACAGATATGTACATATTGCCGTGTATGTGTAATCAATATACTATATACTCATGTAATATTCATCGAAAACATTGAATGTTGGAATTTTTATCATTTTTTTTTTTTTTTTTTTTCGTTTTGTTTCGTCCATGACCAGCTTATATGATAAATTAAGGTTAAACTACAGAGTGCAATGCTTAATCCGCCTTTTTATTGTTGGACAAGTTGGATTGAAGACCGACGTTTAACTTCAGTGCAAGGGAAAATTGTATAAATCGACACGTGCATATACATATAGATTATCACTACGAGTGGTCATTTATCTGATTTTTATCAAATGAGTGTGATATAAATCCGATAAATGACCATGAGTGTTATAATTTATTTCTCACATCAAAATAATGTTGAAAAATATAGTTAGCAAAATGTAAGGGCGTGATACTGGTTTTGTATCACATTGCTTTTGGCCGCTGTGATGTGAGAAATGTATATCCCGGTTTGGTCCATCTTGGAAATCAGACCTGAAACGTGAATCTAGAACTCCTCATCTTCCTCATTACTGCATAGTAAAACTACAGTGTCTATTTGTCAGCATGTATGAGACCATAACAACCTATCTAACAGTAAAATTATATAAAGGGGTACAAGGGAGTAATAGATTTACTTCCCACTGTTTTAATGGCTGCATTAAGAAAAACACATACTGTACAATTTTTTCTGAATATGTTATCTTCCTAAAATTTTTGTTAGGTGATGAAATGCCTTGACATACTTGAAAGTATGTTGCATTTCTGAGCATACTGGTTTTAAATTGTAAGCGTTTAATTCTGCGAAATAAAATACTATTAATTAAGCAAAAACAATAGGATTTTATAATCATAGACAGTATTTCTTACAAACTGTGTGTTTTGACACCTTGAGACAATCAGTCTATATTTTACTAGGATTCTCATATCTGTTGAAAATTTCCAATACATTATTTTAGACTATTTAAATTTAAATTTGTAAAAAAGAAAGAAAGTTAATTCAAATGTTTATTTAGCTATATGATTGAGACATTATTTTTGGAGTCTCACCTCACAAACAGAGGAGATAATCTGTTATATTTGTTAACGTTGTTGGATTCTTGTCCTGTTTGAATATATGCATATATGCGCGGATATGGTGGGATTTTGTCGAACTTGATCGTGAATAAACAGTCAAATTTTACAATATAATTGTTGTTCTTTTGAAGTTCTATTGACCGCATTCAACCGGGAGCCCTTAAATGTTCTACCACGTGGACCCACACCCCATACTTTTTATATCCATGCCCAGATGGCAGACTTACTATGTGATTGCAGTTTTTGTCTGTCTGTCCATATCTGGGACCCTTTCAATGATTGGAGACCCTTGGGGGAGATGATGTTTCATTTACCAAATAAAGTTCAGAGGTTAAAGGTCACTGGCCCTAACAACAGGAAATCATTTTACTGTTTGTGGCCATTCAATATCTGTGATAGTTTTCTATCCACAGTTGCAAGTTTAAGCGAGTAGACATCTATAGATTAGGCGGAGATGTGGCGCATACCAAATACTGGAGCCTAAAAATCGTGAAAACTGCTAATTTTTAAACAGGGAGGTTTCCCTGTTTCTTGCGATGCTAGATGAACTGGCTTATGGGTAATTTCAGAGGTGCCATCTATCCAAGCTGTATGGTTTTCATTACAACACCCCTGCGCAAAATAAGAGAATGACTGAAGCTTCCGCGTCACTCCGTTTATTGAACGCGATATGAAGTAGTTCGACCTAGTTTCGAATAATTTCTCACGACGAGCCATTTCTAGGTGCAGATATTGAAGAATATGTCGGTTTCGTTTCCTGGACAACACTTCTGCTGATATCTTGTGAGATTTTCTTCGAAAGATTGTGTTTTGTCTGTAAACTGGTCAATATGGCACAAGTCATAGTCACGGAATATGCCGACTTTATCTTCGGCTCTGATAGCCAATGAAATACACCGAATTGACGAAATGACGTCATGTTTTACGATCGGCTGAACCGCACTGCCAAAATTATAGTGCAGTCCCGGAAAGAGAGTTTGAGAGAGGAGAGAGAAGAAGGCAGTTCAGTTTTCAGTCCATGAGTCTGGAGAGTTTTGACACTGGCCCGCAACTGCGAGTATGGCATTCTGACAGCTCGAAGAATGTAAAACGTTTTCCCTGTTTCTTGCGATGCTAGATGAACTGGCTTATGGGTAATTTCAGAGGTGCCATCTATCCAAGCGGTATGGTTTTCATTACAACACCCCTGCGCAAAATAAGAGAATGACTGAAGCTTCCGCGTCACTCCGTTTATTGAACGTGATATGAAGTAGTTCGACCTAGTTTCGAATAATTTCTCACGACAAGCCATTTCTAGGTGCAGATATTGAAGAATATGTCGGTTTCGTTTCCTGGACAACACTTCTGCTGATATCTTGTGAGATTTTCTTCGAAAGGTTGTGTTTTGTCTGTAAACTGGTCAATATTGCACAAGTCGTAGTCACGGAATATGCCGACTTTATCTTCGGCTCTGATAGCCAATGAAATACACCGAATTGACGAAATGACGTCATGTTTTACGATCGGCTGAACCGCACTGCCAAAATTATAGTGCAGTCCCGGAAAGAGAGTTTGAGAGAGGAGAGAGAAGAAGGAAGTTCAGTTTTCAGTCCATGAGTCTGGAGAGTTTTGACACTGTGGCCTGCAACTGCGAGCAATGGCATTCTGACAGCTCGAAGAATGTAAAACGTTTTATACCCGTCACTTGATTGATTACTTGTTTCCCGGCGCACACTTGTTAATCTTGTCAAGTAAATGAATGTTGCAAGTTTTCACGCCACTGCTGAAATCCGCTATTTTGTGCGCTATTAGTTTGAAAACATTTCTTACAAGGATTTATTTCATCATCCTTTTAGCTGCAATTTTCAAATTGACTGATCTTATCGTCCAGCATCATTTGTCATCTAGCAAACATAATCTTCTATATTCTGACCATATCCGTAATCATGACCAGGTCAGGGTAAAGGACTAACTGGGATATATATCCCAACTGGGATAAATATCTCACATTGGATATTATTTTGATACTTCCATGATTGCAAGCTGGCATATTTTGCTAGTTATCCTGTTCGTATAAAGACACATCAGTTGTGAGTAATGGGAAATATACTGCAAACAACAACACGAAAAAATAATGCACATAATTGTAATAACGCAGAATAATTTTGGCGAAGAAAAGCCAGCAGAATTATACAATCGGATTGGCAGTTTGTGAAGTAGATTCTATCCTGTTTTTGTAGTTTAGATGCTGAAATTCGCCATTGACGTTTGGTATGAAATTAGGATATATTTCAATATCCAAACTTGAATTTAATATCCCAAGTAGGATATATATCCCAGTTAGTCCTTTGCTCTGACCTGATGACAGCTTGTTTGAGTTGACAAAATAATTTTCCGTTTGGGCCGAGCTGTGAAGGTAAAATCAATTTTTTATGTTGATAATGGTTTTCTGTGTCTGTGATTTGAATTTTTTAGCAACGTTAGGGTATTTTTGCTGTGTTCACTTGGTGAATACTTATTAGTATTTTCTCGTTGTCAGTTGCCACACAAATAAATGAATATGAATCAGATTCAGGGACATTATTCTTGTACATGTCTACAATACAATATCATTGAACTTTGACTGCAGCTTGCAGTGTGCATGAATACATAAAATATGAATGAATGCCGCTATGCATTCTGGGCTATGTTTACCACGATTCGGACACCTATTGCAGGTTTATTGCCAATCTCTAGTTCAGAAGGCACCCGTGGGGTTCCCGGGTGTGAAAAAGAATATAGGATCCCACCCGTGTGGTTCCCATGTGTGAAAAGGAATAGGACCCAACGTCGTGATATGTGTGAAATATAGTTGAAAGCGACGTTAAATCATATTCACTCACTCACTCACTCTAGTTCAGAAAATATACAATTTTTAATTTTCGGTGTTGTATTCTTTATCTTGATTGTCAAACAATTGTGATAGCAGTTGAACACCTCGACAAACTTGTTTCCATCTTCCACTGGTACCACATATATATGCAACTCTCATTCGCCTAGACTTTCTTTACAGTATTGATGAAGTCTCTTCAATAATTAGAGCTACGCTTCCCAAATTCATACCACGTGCGCAACGAGAGACACATCAGAAACATATTGAACAGGACCAATTCCTTCCCTGTTTTTTAGCAACCTTGGATGCTTTCATTTGTGAGTGGATTTGTTAGGGGAAAAGATGTTGCATATATGTACCAAAAATTGTCGAGATCAAAGGGCAACCACTGTGACCCCAAATCAGTGAATCGTTAAAAATCCCAACTATTTATGTCCAAAGATTCATTGTGTCCTCTACCAAAATTAAAATCAAGGTCACTGAAATCAGGAAATCATTAAAAACTTTTGCGCAACTGGGCACTTTTATAAGAAATCCTAGGAAACAACCCCTCTTAAGAAATCCAGGCGACACCCATGCACTGTGATCCCAGTCAATAAATCATTGAAAATCTTAATTTTGTGTGTTGGTCGAGTATACTGGTACATTAGCGGGAAACATTGTGCTGTGCAGGCATATATTGAGGCCAGTTCTGGCTCTTGCTAGAGCATTTCCACAAAGTGGATGCTTTTTATGAACTTGATAATGTGATGTCTAGCACTGTAATATCACTTGTCTTTATTGCACCATGTAAGCGTCCTGTCTGTGTCTTGTGTGCTGTCAGTGTTTTATAGGGTGGATGGAGGGTGTCTGGTTCCATGTTGCTGCAAAGATTTCTTCTTTGAAGTAGCAGGAACACAACTGGGCTGGGTGGTGCTTATTTGGTTCGTTGTGATATACTGAAATATTGTTGAAAGCGACGTTAAATTCTATTCACTCACTCACTCACTCGTCGCGATATAGCTGTAATATTGTTGAAAGCGACGTGATTCACTCACTCACCCTGTTTTCATGAGAAACGGATCCGCCGCTGCCGCCGTGACTTTAAACATGAATATCTCTGAAACCATTAAATATTTTTGGGTCAGACTTTGTGCACAGGGACTCGTAGTTGGTCGGTTATTAATTATGATATTAATATTTATATATACTCTCCTCCTACTCTATAATAACTTAGAGTAGGAGGAGAGTATATATAAATATTAATATCATAATTAATAACCGACCAACTACGAGTCCCTGTGACTTTGTGTGCTATGATGAAGTATCTCCTTAGGCCTGGGAACTTGTCTGGTTATGTTTTGATAGCCGCTGTTCACAACTAGATGGCGCTTTTGTCAGAGCATAGGTAAATCTTTCTGTCATGATTTCGTTTGAACAGCTTGTTTGATTTCTATGAAATTTCATTACAATGGTCTTGAAGGATAGGCAATGTGCTGGAGAGGTTTTGGTGTAGTTGACATAATGATAAAGGCACGATGTTTGAGTCTCAAAAAAAAGAAGTTTTTCGTGAAATGAAAATATACCAATTCCGGTTCGCTTAGAGAAATATTAAAAAATTGTTCTATTCCAAGTTGCCAAGCATAAATATAGGATTGTCAACATTATAATTCCCTTTCAGTGCAAACCAAATTGCCATTTAAATGACAAATCACAATTATCTAACTTAACGTCAAAACCTCCATGACCATTATCATTAATAATTGTTTTTCCATTGAACTCCCTGGGGCTTTAGATTTCACCTGCTTGGTTTTCGTGGTATTTTGTCATCACTAGGTGGCGCTATAGACATGAATGCAGGTAAACCTGTGTAGCATGATATCTTGTTGATTTCCATGGAAGTTGGTATAATGATCTAGCAAGATAGCCAAAGGACTGACAAGATTTTGGTGGTGTTGCCGAAATCATGTAGGCGCGTTTTTGCATAAATTACAAATAAGATTTTTTTTCTTCATAAAAATGGAGAGGACATTGCACGCTATTGCGGTCTTTTGGCCCCCTTTTCAACTTTTACCAGTCCGACCATTACAAATCACGTGACTTCAGTGAGATTGGGTGGACTGCCAAATATCTTACAATTGCTGCCGCATGAGTAAGGCCGCACTGTTCTCGGTCAGCGTTTCACATTAATCTGGAGAGAAAAATTGAAACTTAATTAATCTAAAAAATGTTGATTCGTCGATGGCAGATCGTTACATGTTGATAGTGTTAATATTTGCACCAGCTATGTATATATTATATCACGACGTGTACCACGAATATCAATCAATGAAAACATAATATCATCCGACAATAATGCGACATCTTCGAAGTCGATCTTCCGCTTCCTACTTCTACCAACTTGATTCCTCATCCTGTCCAGTAATGTCGAGATTTCATCAGCATCCATGTCTGTAGAATGTCGACGCAGTGTCATTACATCCGCCGATTCTCCCATCTTGTTTTCCGTCGAGATGTTTGAAGCAACATCTACAGCCGTCGGGAACCAGCACACCTTGCCGCAAAAAATGAATACAATCGAGCCGAGTCTGGTATCACCACCAATCTACCCCTACTGCACTTGCAAAGAGTACACCGTCGGTGACTTTTGGCGCAAGATACTATTGGCAAAGTTATTACTTTAGAGACTTGGCACCGCCTGACGTACCTTCAGCTAATAGGGCTTGGTGTGTCGTAGTATCAATCGGTCATCCAGTTCTCTTCCATTTATAAAATCTCTGTCGGCATGAGTTGAAAATCACACCATCTTGCGAATGCGGTATATTACCCCAGTCTGACTCTTCAACAGATATTTTGCGCATTTGGCCTTTTTTTCTTCGCTTGTCACAGCATGCACACAGCGACCATACCATTGTCGATTTGACCTTTATAAGCCTGATTCAGAATCGTATATGTTTCAAGCGTCATATAGAGGTTACCGTGAATAATTCAGATAGAAGTTAGATTTATAAACTCCCACTTGAGTACAATATTCCTTGCTTTATTTGCAGGTAAATTGGTTCTTTTCATGCTGAGCTACTTTTATAACGGTACACATATTCGTAAATGCAATATGTCTAATATCTTCAAAATCCATATTATTTTTCTAGTGGTGGCTACTATATTTATGTAAATAATAACTGTGTTCTTTCTTGTGTTCTGAATCTGCATCGAAGTGGGGGACGGGAGTGACAATAAATTATGTCGAAAAAAAATGCGGACAGTCCGTTATGGGATTCGAACCCGATCGAGACATGCAAGAAGTTCAAAAATACCGCGCTCTTATCCATTACACTACCGCGCAATGCGACAGGCGTGATATCCTGAATAAACCCATTTGATGTTCAGCACTCAACGTGAAAGAATACATATAACAAAGTTTTAATTTTACATATGAAGCCAGTCGAGAACCAAAATCATCTTTGGACAACTACTAGGTATTGACTCAACAAATATATTTTTTTAAAGTTTGTTTTGGTTCTCGACTGGCTTCATATGTTTATGGAAAAAATAAGGTAGTTATTTTACCCCAAAACAGACGATTTTGCACGAATACACTTCTTCAGTGGATTGTTATTCAAGAACTAGAAGACCTAGTGCCTGACAATTACTCTGAACATACCACAAGATAATATTCTGTAAGCTAACAGAAAAATGTATTTCCTACGCCATATTTCATTTTGGCACTCCAAACCGCACCTCATGGGGGCCAAATCCCCATCAAACCGCGCCAGGTCCTTTACTTTCTTAAATCAGCGAAAAGTAATTCTTTTTTATACGCCCGCCAAAAGGCGGACGTATTATGTGATGGCAGTTTCCGTCCGTCTGTCCGTCGTACCGTCCGTCCGGACGTCCGTCTGTCCGTCCCCCGTGTCCGGTCTATATCTCACGGTATGTACCCAAACAGATCTCTACCAGTGCAAACGATCTCTACCCGTAATGAAATTATCTCTACCGGTGCGTGAAGCGATAAATTGTTAGATGTTCGAGAGGAGCATGCCCGGTCAAGCCAAAATAATCGGCCAAGCACCGAAAAGGTCTGTAAACCACATAGCACAGCGTACCCATATGAGTATCTAGATTTATAGCACGTGCAAGCTAAAGCCTGATGTCTTTTCGTTATTTTTTAATTTGGGACACAGGATTGCTATGCCGATTAGGAGAATCGACTCCATCATCAAAGAATGGTCTATTTTAGGGCATATCTGACTGTACACCAGCTGTGTTTATCCCTTTAAGTATGGCTTATTGTTCAAGTAACTGAAATAATTAAGCCTCAAAGTCGTCCTGTTTGATTGGGAGAAGAATTTCAATCAAAATCACTATTCATTTTACAACGATCTCTACCATGAGTTTGTGATATGCATGTTTTTCTGTGTTGAAGTTGACAACGATCTCTATCAGCGCTAACATTGTTGGGATAGGCCTACTCTGGGAGATTTATAAGCTGAAACCAATGGGTCTACAAGGGAAATCAATAGAGACAAAATCATATTACCATGTTAGGTCGATCACGCTCTCTAAAATGGAGATAAAAGCGGTCGTTTGCTAAAAGTAACTTGTTATTTATCTAATTTAATAGGCCAAATATCTGTCACGCTACTGAAACAACATTGACTGGTTCTTAAAGTGGCATATTAATTAAAGGACGTGGAACAATAGATAGATTAATGCGCCTGAAGTTTTGGAGCATTGGTTTCGAAGGAATCAAAGTTATTGAGCAAAAACGCCCCTTTTTTCCTCCATTTTATAGAGCGGGATCGCTCAAACATGGCAATATGATTTTGTCTTTATTGATTTTCATATATATTTATTGATAAGGGTCTCCCTAACATAATTACGTTGGGGGAAAAGAACAATGTGCTATCAACACGCTGATTCTTTTGGCAAAAAGATACATTTACCGGTACACAAATAAAGGCGATTTGAAATTGAAAAAAAAGAGATGATACGATAAGGCGGCATTTTGGCCTATACGTGGTGCCGTTGAAATCGAAAAAATAAAATGACTCCATTTAGATCCTTTTTTTTTTCTCAGGAAATAGCACATGATACGGATTCCAATTTCATGTCATAATTATACGTAATCATAAAGCGATCCAGGTAGAACTTTCACATATTGTGTACATATATTTTCTGTTGCCGTAACACAATTATTTTAGGACATTTCATCTTTCCGATGAGAGATGTCATCAGGGGAGTTAATGACGTCGCGAAAACTATGGAAATAGGAACACTCAAAGTTTTTTACATAAAAAAGTGGATCGAAGACCCACACTTTTTATTTGATGATAAAAAGATCGCATGACGGGGAAACAGTGTTCAAAATATCAGCATAGCTCACATGATGGTTTCCGAGTTTGGAGATTGTTTCGTAGTCTTAAAATGCAGTTTTCACCGCCATACATTTGAATTAAATGTAAAGTCATATAAAATTTATTCATTTATTATCGACTTTCCGGTGTATTTATGATCCAATAAAAAAACAATGCATGCGGATATATCTGTAGGCCTATGCTTTGAATTTCTTGCCTTGCTGCATGCGCAGAAAATGTATTTTCCATGATTTTGGCAAAAACACCTGTGACGTGGTGATATTCGCGGGTATATACAGAAAAATCTAGATCTAAGACCATTTACTTTATTTAAGTTCTACTGATCAACACCCCCGCTATTCACACCACAAAATCTAGGGTTGGCCACTGGACTCGACAACGTTTCCACCCTCAGAAAGTGTTAAATTGAAATTGTTGTATGTAACACTATAAATGTCCGAGAATTGACAAAAAGCGTATCCCACATTATATTCCAGTATGATGAGCAATACAACACTATACAAGTGTTAAATTCAGCCTAGTAAAGTGTAGCATAATGTTAGATATTTTTTCAACACTTTCTGAGAGCGTTACAAATACAACAGTTTATATGATGGTGTAACACCTCGGACATTAATAATGTTAAATAAAACGCTTTCATTTTAAGAGTGTTGAGATCATCTTCATCATATCAAGCCAATTTCTTCGTTCTCACTTCGAACCTTCAGACTAAGGTCATGCACATTGTGTACCGGTACGTAATTTTCCGAGCTCCCAATGACGAGACCGAACTGACTCGATCATCTTTCGTGCATGCGTGCGCAACTTTGCACCAGACAAATCCGCACAATATATCTCTGGTTCTAGGCCTGTTCATACGACTTGATTTGTAGATCTTTGTCCAACACTTTCCATGCACCGAACCTGTAGAGATAGTTGTCAGGAATTGGTAGAGATCGTTGGAATTGTAATTTTCGAAAAGTACATTGTGCACTCATATTTTCACATAAACTTGCTGATTTTTACCCGTATATGTGAAATCTGACTGGAATTTGACAATATTTCTTTATAAAGTAGCCCCTTTCTATCAGAATTTCAATTCAAGACATTAAAGACCGGTAAATTTCATCACATTCTCAATACTGAATCGTCAATGGGGCGATCGGTGTCCCTGATTATGAAATAATCAGAGGACGCACGTTTGAAACAAGAACGAAATATATTTCCTCGTATATTTAGGCGTACGCTGCGCTATATCATTCCGAGTATTACTCAGGTCTTCCTGGCAAAATAAGCTAAAATTGGTACATACCACTGCTCGTAAACCCGTAATATTAGCTGGTGGAGATCGTTGTGCAGATGGTAGAGATCGTTTGCACTGGTAGAGATCTGTTTGGATACATACCGTGTATCTGGGACAGTATTCTATCTACAGTTCTAATTTTTGGTGACTGGATACGCTACGGGAGACAATGTGTCGCGTACCAAAATGAAGGTCAAGGTCAGAGGTCAAAGGTCACTGGCCTAAAAAACAGTAAATCACTGAAGTGTTCGTGTCCGGTCTATATCTGTGATCGTTTTCTATCCACAGTTGCAATTTTTTGTGAGTGGATACGCTAGGTGAAGACGATGTGTCGCGTACCAAAAATGAGGTCGAGGTCAGAGGTCAAAGGTCACTTGCCTAAAATCAGGAAATCATTGATCATTGACAGTTTTCTATCTACAGTTCTAATTATTGGTGAGTGGATGCCCTAGGGGGGAACGATGTGTTGCATACCAAATGTAGGTCGAGGGCAGAGGTCAAAGGTCAATGTTACCGAAAAATCAGGAAATCATTAAAAATTTCTAATTTTTTGTGAGTGGATTCAATAGGGGGAAATGAAGTGTCGCATACCAAAATATAGGTCAAGGTCGAAGGTCAAAGGTCACTGTGACCCAAAAATTAGGAAATTATTAAAAATAACATTTCTTTGTGTCAGTAGATACATTAGGGGGACACAATGTGTCACTTATCAAAATGTAGGTCAAGGTCAAAGGTCAAGGTCACTGTGACCTAAAATCATGAAATTATTGAAAATTATGATTTTTTGAGTCCATTGAGAAATTACGGGTAGCCATTTTGTCATGTACCAAAATTTAGATCCAGGTCAATAGTCAAGATCACTGTGACACCAGAATCAAGGTGTGACTTAAAAATCAGGAAATCATTAAAAATTACTAATTTTTGGTGAGTGGATTCAATAGGGGGAAATGAAGTTCGCATACCGAAATGAAGTTCGCATACCAAAAATTAGGTCAAGGTCAAAGGTCAATGCGACCCCAAAACCAGGAAATTGTTAAAAATAACGATGTGTCATCTACCAAAATGTAGATCCGGGTCAAAGGTCAAGGTCACTGTGACCCCAAAATCGTGAAATTGTTAAAAATCTTGATTGTTTGTGTCCATTGAGAAATTACGGGGAGATGGTTTGTCATGTACCAAAATTTAGGTCAAGGTCAATAGTCAAGGTCACTGTGACTCCAGAATGGAGAAATCTTTGAAAAGTACTTTTTTTGTGTGTCTAGATACATTAGGGGGACATGATGTGCCACATATGAAAATGTAAGTCAAGGCCGAATGTCAAGGTCACTGTGACCCCCAAAATCATGAAATTCATAAAAATCATGATTTCTTTGTGTTCATTGATATATTGACGGGAAGACGATGTGTCGTGTACCAAAAGTTAGGTCAAGGTCAAAGGTCAAGGTCACTGTGACTCCAAAATCAGATATCATTAAGTCAATTTTTTTTCATATGCCTGTCGAAGATGAGGTAGTAGTATATAGCGAGGATTTCAGGTCGCATTTTCCAGGGAGATAACTCTTTGGGGAGATGGCGGGGAGTTCCGCCAGGGGGCGTTGTTTCTCAAGAGACCAAAAGCTACCTCCAACACAGAAGAGTTCCAATCTAGGGGGAGGTAACTCCGGGTCACTATAGTTCCGACAAAGGGCCCCTGGGCATGTATTCTTCCGCGGTGATGCGGTCTGGTGGTGATGCGGTCGCGGGAAAAAGCTTCCGCGGAGAAAAAGTAGTCCCCAGACTTCAAATACGCTGCATGGTCCGATTGGGTCGAGTGAGGTATCAAAGTGAAGCATTCGTGAAGGGGCATCCAGTCATGGGTGGGTGTATGTAAGATTAGGATTTTTTCCCGAAAATATAAAAAGCGAAACACGGACTTTACCCCTATCAACCCTAGCCAAAAGGGCTAATATCGGTCCCCGGGATTATCGGGGCCTGCATATCAAGTCAATGGGGTGGGTGCATGTAAAATTAGGATTTTTTCCCCGAAAATATAAAAAGCGGAACACGGACTTTACCCCTAAAATAGGGGAAACCCCATATCAACCCTAGCCAAAAGGGCTAATATCGGTCCCCGGGCTTATCGGGACCTGCCTATCAAGTCAATGGGGTGAGTGCATGTAAAATTAGGATTTTTTCCCGAAAATATAAAAAGCGGAACACGGACTTTACCCCTAAAATAGGGGAAAACTTCTATCAACTCTAGCCAAAAGGGCTAATATCGGTCCCCGGGCTTATCGGGGCCTGCCTATCAAGTCAATGGGGTGGGTGCATGTAAAATTAGGATTTTTTTCCGAAAATATAAAAAGCGGAACACGGACTTTACCCCTACAATATGGGTCTGTATTATACAATATAAGTGAAAATGCCTGTATGGGGTATGGGGGATGGTCAAATTTTTTCGTGGGCTTTACTATGGGGTCTCGTTTTTCTCGTCTCGCCAAGAAAATGACAATGGGAAGGATCCTGGAGCGAATCGGTGAAATTTTGGGGAAAAGTCATCGAGGTCTGTATATAGGCTCATACTGGCTATATGGGGGGAGGGGTGGTCAATTTTTTGTTGTGGGTGTTACTATGGGTTGTGGGGTCTCGTTTTTCTCGTCTCGCCCAGAAAAACACAATGGGAGGGGTCCCGGAACGAATCGGTGAAATTTTTGGGGAAAGTCACCGAGGTCTGTATATAGCCCCATGTAGTCCTATACTGGCTATATGGGGGTATAGCATTCTCAAAGAGAGCCGTGTCTACCCGCGGGAGACCAAAGCGACTCTCATGTAAACTGGTGACATTTTTGAATCTCCAATCTCAAAGCGAGGCAGCATGACATCATTCCCAAAGCGAGCCGTGTCTACCCGCGAACTACTTCCTGTATTAGATAACTCGCTTTCACGGCCAAGTATACATACCGACAATAATTTGTTCGCGATTGATATGCTCCGAAACGGAAAGAGTCATTTCCCAGTTATATAGCCCACATTATGTTTAGCAATTCGCTTCTAACTCGGCGGAGTCAGCAGGTCAGTGACAAGCCAGATAATCATACGCCGCCTACTCACCCCCCAAATTTTGGGGGGATGGCTCCCATTTACGCGTGAGACTCTTTCTCGCAGTAGGGAGTCTCGCGAGACGAGAATGGGGGGTATAGGTTCAACCTGGGAAATTCACACACGTTCGTTGTGATATGGGTTGTTTGGATTTGTTTTTCACGCCTCGTCATTTAGAACACGACGGGAAGGGTCTCGGAGCGCAACGGTGAAATTTTTGGAAAAGTACCATATAGCCCATATACCCTTACCGAAATAATATTCTTCTGGCACACTGGTTGCGGCAAGCTTGGCGCAAACTTTCTGGCAACCTCACCGCACACAGTGTACCGGAGAGTTTGCGGCAACCTTGCCGCAACAGAGTTTTTCACATGCAATTGAGCTTTCCGGCACACTATACAGATTGCGGCAAGCTGGCCGCAAACTGCTTATGTATTCCGGCAGCCTTCTGGCACACTCTTCCGGCAGCCTTCTGGCGCACTCTTCCGGCAACCTCACCGCGCACTCTTCCGGCAACCTCACCGCGCACTTTTCCGGCAACCTCACCGTGCACTCTTCCGGCAACCTCACCGCGCACTCTTCCGGCAACCTCACCGCGCACTCTTCCGGCAGCCTTCCGGCGCACTCTTCCAATAACATCTGGGCTTATCAATATTTTCATGGTGGTGGTCAGAATGACATCATCCGGACCTCCACATGAATGGTACAAATCACTCCACTCAAACTGTTGTGCATAAGATCTGTCATGCAATGAAATCTAAACAGACAATGAATGAATGAAAGAACACAATGATCAACATGGCAGAGTAAACTACAACTTGTCTACAAAATTACTGGACTGGCCTAAACTATAATCAAACTGTTACTTTGCATTCAAACAGACTTACCACACAAATCTGTATCATGTATGACCAGGAAATAGTATAAATTATGCAGGCCTAAGTTAGCAGGAACAACAACTCATGGTTGCAAACATATTCTCCCACCATTCTCACCAACTGCCAGATTTGAAAGTCCTGAACCGAATTACATATGTATTCATGTGCACCAAAAGTAGTCCAATGATAGGAAAGGTTAGTACTTAGGTACATTAGAATCCTACAATGAAATTTTGTCTCAGAATTAATTGTTCATTCTGAGAACATTCCCCTAATAACTATAACTTCAACTATGTGGTACAGTGTGGTACACTAATTTTGTATAGTTCCTTCTGTGATGTATTCCTACACTGGTACAGTTTGGATAGTTTTCTATCCAGCTTGAAAATTAGGGGTCAAAAGTTAACTGGGTTAACTAATAACAGCTGGCAAATCTTCAGTGCAGCCCATTCCATACAGAGTGTGCCGGTAGCGGCATACTCTGATTCCGGCACACTCCCGGCGCACAGTGCGCCGCTAGCGGCCCACAGTTTGGCTCTGGCGCACTGTCTGCGCACTGTGCGCCGCTAGCGGCACACTTTTATCTTCTTCTGGCGCACTCTCCGCATACTGTTTGCCAGTACCGGCACACTGTGTAATCACCAATTGAGACTGCCGCTAGCGGCATACTCTCCCAAACAGTTCTGGCACACTGATCAGGTTGCGGTCAGCTTGCCGCAAACTTGCGGCAACCTTGCCGCAACCTGCAGATTTCGGTAAGGGTAGTCCCATACTGGCTATATGGGGGTATAGGTTCATTGTGATATGGGTTGTTTGGATTTGTTTTTCACGTCTCGTCATTTAGAACACGATGGGAAGGGTTTCGAAGCGAAACGGTCAAATTTTTAGAAAAGTACCGGGTAGGTCTGTATATAGGCTCATATAGCTCCATACTATATATATGGGGGGTATAGGTTCAACCTGTGAAATTCACATACGTTCATTGTGATATGGGTTGTTTGGATTTGTTTTTCACGTCTCGTCATTTAGAACACGATGGGAAGGGTTTCGAAACGAAACGGTGAAATTTTTGGGAAAAGTTCACCGAGGCCTGGGTAAGCCCATAGGCCTATACTGCATGGCTATGGGGGTCTAGGTCTAGGTGAGCCCCTAATGATCCTATGGTGTCGTATGAGGTCTTGTTTTGAAGCTCTCGCGGAGGAGCATCCTACTGCACTAATGGTTCGTCCGTTTTCAATATTTTGCGCATGCGCAGTTTGGCCGTAGTATAGAAAGCAGGCATTTTGGGGGGGTACGTGGGGTGTGTTTGGGGTAGAGATGGACCGCTATGGGTCTGAATGGGTCGTGGGAGGTTTCAAAGTGAAGCTTGTGGGAGGTAGAGTCAGAATGGCGTGTTTTTAAGTGCAAGTCTCGTCAATCTGCGCATGCGCAGTTGGTTGTAGTAAGTAAAGTTGCCATTTTGGGGCAGTACAAGAAGGTATTTGGGGTACAGATGGACCATCCTTGGTCCGAATGCGTCCTGGGAGTCAATTTGTAGCTCTCGGGGTGTATACCCCGATTTGGGGGCTGCCCACGTCACCTGTGACGTCATCGGTGACGTCATCAGTACGAGTAGTAGCGAAAGTGGGCATTTTAGGGCACTGAAGGATGATATTTGGGGTAGAGAGGGACCATCCTTGGTCCGAATGCGTCGTGGGAGGTGGCATCTTGCAGCTCTCGGGGGCACATCCCGATTTGAGGGATGTTCACGTCATCTGTGACGTCATTGGTGACGTCATCAATACGAGTAGTAGCGAAAGTGGGCATTTTGGGGCAGTGAAGGATGGTATTTGGTGTAGAGATGGACCATCCTTGGTCCGAATGCGTAGTGGGAGGTGTCATGTTGTAGCTCTCGGGGTGTACACCCCGATTTGAGGCATGTCCGCAGCATCTGTGACGTCATTGGTGACGTCATCAGTACGAGTAGTAGCGAAAGCGGGTATTTTGGGGCAGTGAAGGAAGGTATTTGGTGTAGAGATGGACCATCCTTGGTCCGAATGCGTCGTGTGAGGTGTCATCTTGTAGCAACGCCCGCCAACACCAAGCTCAATGCTTCAACGCCCTGGTGAAATAGCTCAGAAGCTCTGATTTTCTAGATATTCCATGGAATTGTCACTCATTCTTCGAAATGCAGTGACGTCCGTCGTTACGCCTTAACAGACCGGAGAGAGTACAACAACAACAACAACAACAACAAGGATGAGACATGAGAGAACAACAACAACAAGAAGTTTTTTCATATAGTTTATTCTCCCCAATGTTACATCATACCCACGCTGGGGGAGCCGCGTTGGGTATATTTACAATTCAAGAAGACTCTTGTCCAATCAGGGCCACCATTTGCATTTGTCATATTCGTTCCTGTCCGTTAGATGTATTCTTGTCCAATCAGAAGTCTCCATTTCAGAAAGTTCCATCTTCGGCCATGTTCGCTTTGAACCGTTTATTCTAATCATCGTCGGGCAGCCCAGGATACCGTTGAGGCAACATATCCTCAGATAGTTGTTTGTGCATTCTGAGTATCTATCGGTGCATGGGTGAATACATTCACCCGATGGGAAGATTCCGTAATTTGGTCACGAAGAACGTAACATTGGTCACCCTCTCCACTGTCCACTTGGTGTTGGGGCGTTGTTGTTGGGCCCATTCCAAGGGATCAACGGTGTCCAGTTTCTCCAGCATCGTCTCTAGCGACGCCCGGTTAATGATGGAAAACGGTTGGTCAAATACCCGGATGTTACTGCTCGCGTAAAAGTATCGGACTAGATCTGTCTCCTTGTGCTGCAGTACATAACCAAACGCCAGATTTAATTTGAAGGACGTAGCTTGGTCATTGAAGATGGCTTCCACGTAGTTGCGTAGACGGGTGAGGTCAGTCAGTCGGAAATTGTAGATATCTTGAATAGGGCGACGACGGTGGAAACAGTGCCGTATCATGGGCCAATGGCGCCGATAGATGTTACTCACTGGATGGGCGTCCTGTAAGAGATCGCTGGAAACATCCACCGCATCGTCCAGAAAATGTTCGTTGTTGTCAGGCGTATGACTGGGAACAGTAATGCTAGGGACCGGCTGGATATCTAGGCTCTTCTGAACTGTGGGTATAGGCGGGCTCTCCGTGATCGCATCACCAGTGGCATTCGTCTCCCCGGGCTCATCTTCACTAGGTCTGACCCTCATGGGTGCCTCTTTAGTGGAAAGTTGTCGCTCATATCGTGGTAATGGACTATGAATCAAATGTTGATGCTGTCTTAACTGACTGGGTCGTTTGAAGAGTTGACCACAACCGTTACATTGTTCCGTCGCGCCCTCGTGGAATGAGCGTTCGTTGCGCAGTAAATGATCCTCCCGATTGAATGACCGTGCGCAGGTTGTACAAGTATACCGAGCATCGTTGTGGGTAGAGGCCTCGTGGCGTCGTAAATTATCTAGACGAGTAAACAGCTTCTGGCAAGTTGTGCAAGAGAACATATTGGCTGTGGATCTGGAATGATGAATGCCGTAAAAATTCCCACTTTAATACGTTTTTCCGTGACATTCGTGTCTTTTCGGCAACCTCCGTGTCTCTTCGGTCACCTCCGTGTCTCTTCGGTCACCTCCGTGTCTTTTCGGTGACGTCCGTGACTCTTCGGTAACCTCCGTGACATCTTCGGTCACCTCCGTGTCTCTTCGGTGACCTCCGTGACATCTTCGGTAACCTCCGTGTCTCTTCGGGCACCTCCGTGACATCTTCGGTCACCTCCGTGTCTCTTCGGTCACCTCCGTAACTACCCGGCTGTTCCCGTATAAACCCGGATGGATCTCCGTGTCTCTTCGGTGACCTCCGTGACATCTTCGGTCACCTCCGTACCGTCAACGATCAGCATGTAGACATATAGAGTATGTACGGCATGTTATGGTATTCATCAGTGCATGAGTGACGCTTTCGGCCGATGGGGGTGGTCGGTCAGCTTGGTAACGAAAAACGTGACATTGGTCACCCTCTCTACGACCCATTGTGTGTTGGGGCGTTGTTGTTGGGCCCATTCCAAGGGGTCCACGGTGTCCAATTTCTCCAGCATCGCCTCTAGCGACGCCCGGTTAATGATGGTAAACGGTTGGTCAAATACCCGGATGTTACTGCTCGGGTAAAAATATCGGGCTTGGTCTGTGTCCTTATGCTGCAGCACATAACCAAACGCCAGATTCAACTTGAAGGCCGTAGTTTGATCGTTGAAGATGGCTTCCACGTAGCTGCGTAGACGGGTGGTCGGTTAGTCGGAAATTGTAGATATCTTGAATAGGGCAGTAGTATACTCTACTGAAATTGAGTTACATTGACCTACTTAATGACGTCACAATGTTTAGGATTGAGGTGATCACGTGATCAAGGCATGTCTAGATGGTGGTGGAGGTGGTGGGACCAAAATGGCGGCCTTGTGGGTGGTGGAGGTGGTGGGACCAAAATGGCGGCTTGTGGGTGGTGGAGGTGATGGGACCAAAATGGTGGCTTGTGGGTGGTGGAGGTGGTGGGACCAAAATGGCGGCCTTGTGGGAGGTGGAGGTGGTGGGACCAAAATGGCGGCTTGTGGGAGGTGGAGGTGGTGGGACCAAAATGGCGGCTTGTGGGTGGTGGAGGTGGTGGGACCAAAATGGCGGCTTGTGGGAGGTGGAGGTGGTGGGACCAAAATGGTGGATTGTAGAAAAACGTATAAAAGGAGGCGATTTTTTAGGGGTGGGTGTATTCATTGCACTACCTGCCTGACTCACCTGACCAGCCTGCCTGCCTGCCTGCCTGCCTGCCTGCCTGCCTGCCTGTCCAGCCTGACTGCCTGCCTGCCTGCCTCACCTCTAGCCAGCCTGCTTGCCTGCTTGTATGAGCTGTGGAGAACCTTTTACTTTTTTTCATTTTACCAGTGCAAATTCACCAGACTATTACACCGTAGCAGTTACTCACCAGCCTGAGCCCACAGTCATGGAGTCATCCTACCAAGTGAAGCTTCGAAAGTACCGTGTTCGCCTCATTGATGAGATGCAGCATGTGGCCGAATTATGTGATTTTCTTATGGAGGAAAACATACTCCTGAAACAGCGTGTCGAAGAAATCATGGCTGAGAAAACCACTTCAGCACAAAACAGAGCCCTCATCGATGGTCTACTGCGCTCTACCCCCTATGCATTTCTAGCCTTCGTGGCGGGGTTGAAGAAGACGGGAAATGAAGAACTAGCAGATCTACTTGAAACCCACGTTATACAAGATGATGATATCTTAGCCATGGATACCACCGAAGAGCGTACAGCTAGCAAACGTACGCACCCAGCGTCTGGTGTACCTGCCAAACGCGCTGCACGACCCAAACGGTCCCGACTAACACCTTTAGAAATACCTGAGCCAGTGCTTCAGCCAGTACCCCAGCAAGTGCCTGAGCCCGTGAAAGAAGAAGAGGTGCAACTTCCTATGTCTGTGCAGGAGATCAATAACATTATCCAGCAGGCCTACCAGGCAGCCCACACGAACATTTGGGAGCTCTCAGCCTATTTAACTGTGAGTGTCAAAGACGAAGAAGTGCATTTTAACGCACCGGCCTTTAACGACAGACCAGCTAGGCATATTGCCTTGACGTACGACACCTGGCAAAAACTAGAGGCCCTTGATTACGCCATCGATGCGGTTATTCGCGACCAGGGGAGTGACGAAGCGAAATTTTATGTGGGTGACGACATCTTTGTCAGCTGTGCCTATTTCAACGACCAGCTCCTGGTGCATATCCGCAAATGGAAAATGAGGTTAGATACGCAAGAGCGTGTTCCTTGTCCTCAGGGTGTCACCTTGAAAATAACGGCGTGGCGGAAGCTGCAGAGTCTCACAGCTACAATTCATGAAGCCCTGTCTGACCAGGTGAATCAGTATATTTGTAAGAAGTACATCGACACAGTCCTGGATCATGTCAGACCTCGCATTCGACACTTGCGTATCGAAGCATGTGCAGGCTGTGATAAATGATGATGATGAACTACAACTGCTCGGGAACATCGATATGGTACATGACGAGCCATGGATCGATGCTATTATAGAAGATTTATTTAAAGACGAACACCAACCACAGGGTGGCCATAATCAATACCCCCCAGGAGCTACACCGGATCTTAGTGACCCCCCACGAGCGACACCGGATCTTAGTCCCCACCCCCCAGGAGCTACACCGGATCTTACGACAGTCGAATACCAACGTTTTGACGAAATGGACCGAGTGCTAGAAGATATCTTGAAACAACAACAAAGCCTCCAAGCTGAAGGAGAAGAAGGAGAAACGGAGAAGAAGAAGAAGAAGGAGAAACGGAAGAAGAAGAAGAAGAAACGGAAGAAGAAGGAGAAACGGAAGAAGAAACGGAAGAAGGAGAAGAAAGAGAAGAAGGAGAAGAAGGAGAAGTAAAAGGGCAGAAGAGGAAAGACTCCAGAAAAAAAAGAAAAAGACAGTACCCGAAAAAGAAAGACTCCAGAAAAAACAGAAAACAATCCAGAATAAACAGAAAAGACTCTAGAAAAAACAGAAAACACTCAAGAAAAAACAGAACAAGAGAGAGAAAGCGGCTAAGGGGACAACAAAAGGAACAAATTGAAGAGGTCATCCACTACGCTACCACAATAGAAAGAAGACTGGCATCCAACATCGAATGCCAACCATCCCCGTATTTACGCTGCATACAATGCTGTAATCACTTCGCCAAGTACGCCATTTTTCCGTGTGGGCATCAAGCCCTGTGTGTAGCCTGTATACGCCGACACGCCCTATTACCACAGCTTCCGGACGATTACAGCCCCCTAGTGTGTGAACTCATAGCGGTGCCATGCCCGGTGTGTTCTGTGAGAACACAATCCCACCTGGCCCCAACGATGTAATGCCTTACATCTTTCAAAGGCCCTTTTTAGGGCCACCCCATCTTTCCGAAAGGGAAAACTTCTAAACTCAAAAGCACAAAATAAAAAAATAACACCAACTCCCGCACACATACCTAGGTAACAATAGGTAAATAACACATCAATTTCCACGTTAAAAGTCCATTCCACTCTTTATAATATTACCCCAATGCATTCTGCGTCACGACAGAATGCCTTCATTTTACACCAAATTCACCTAGTCTAAATTTTGCCATGTTAAAATGTAAAAAAAAAAACCCCTAGTCCGTAGCCGTACACGTTATAGGTGCGCACCTCTCTCTATCCGTACCCGTATCAGTGTTTTTGTTTATGTTGGGAGTTACTTCCCCTTGATCACTGTACGTTTACTTTGATCGTAATAAAATTCGTATCGTATCGTATCGTAATGGGAGTTACTTCCCCTTGATCACTGTACGTTTACTTTGATCGTAATAAAATTCGTATCGTATCGTATCGTATCGTATCGTACCCGTACCCGTTCTAGTTTTTTTTATATTCCACCCGCCCCCTTGTCCGTGAAAGTCCGTTATGATTCGGGCTGTAATGTTATCTGCAATCATGCCGCTCATTTTGCACCAAATTTTTCCATGGGTTAGCCCTAAGACACTGAGAAAAAAAACCCTGTGTGTTTGGAAGTAAGAGGTTGGCCCTGAAAAGGACCGTTAATGGGGCAGGGATTGTTTTTTGGTGTTGCAGTTTGCTAATACTATAGAATAAAGAGGGCATGATGTAGGACCTGTGATTTGAATTTGTGCCAAGTTAGAAGTTCTCTTTCGACAACAATGGGTTGGCCCTGAAAAGGGCCGTTGGAGTCAATTTGTTGACCCTGTTTTCTTCAGGGGGAGTTTTCCTGTCTACTCCATTTCACTGACTGAGAAATATCGGTATGGCTCCAGCCCGTACCGATGTTGATGTTGTTCATCGTCGACATGAATGGGAAGGTCTTCCACGAAATTGGCGGGTGGTATGGCACTAATGTCGACGAATTCCGGCTGGACTGGGGGCTCTTGTTGTTGTTGTTGTTGCTGTTGTTGTTGTTGCTGTTGTTGTTGTTGACGAGGAGGAGGAGGAGGGGGAGGGTGCATTTCCTCCATCGTGTTTTGCAGCAACACCAACCAGCCCTCTTCGCTTATTGTTCTCGACGTGTTTATCAGCTCCCGAAGATTCTCGGCTGTCCTCCCCGATAGGTCGTTGTTCTCTATATTCCGACACCACGCTGTAAATTCTTTGAACCAGAAATCTTTAATGGCAGTGATCATGGCCTTCCGCTGACGCTGGGTGATCTCCTGCCGTATTTGTACCATTGGTGGTAGACATCTTGACCACACGCATGTTGTTTTCTTCTTTTCTGCAATATCGCTCTATGTCTTCTCAGGTCGGTGAAAGGTTTTGGAATGCCCCGCACCATGCTCCCGCTGGCTTTATACTCACATACAGGTCATTTTCATTGGCTGTTTCAACCTCGCTCATACTGGCTTCATTGGTTCTTTTTAGGGCTAGCAGATTGGCTCTTTTATAGCCATTTCATTGGCTCTGTTTATAGACATCTCATTGGCCAATAGTGGGCTCGACCACCCTTCCTGGGTTACGCCAGAATCCCGTCATTTTGCACGAAATTCGTCTAGTGGAAAATTTCCATGTTAAATGATTGCGTGTATTAATAACATGAGAGTCGATGTACACGTGGCTGATGGATGTCTATGCCCACGTGCGACCACCCTTCCTGGGTTAATTCTCAATCCGCTGATTTTGCACCAAATTTGTCAATGTTAAATGATTGCGTGTATTGAGATAACATTGGGGGTTGGCCCTGAAAAGGACCAACACCCTTGGCGCTATTCCTGGGTGACGTCACAATCTCTTCATTTTACACGAAAATTCGCACTAGCAAATTCCTATGTTAAATGATTGCGGCTATTTATAAACATGAGAATGGATGCTGATTGGTGGCCTACAAGGTGTCTACACCCAGGTCCGCGCGACCACCCTTCCTGGGTTAATTTACAATCCGCTGATTTTGCACCAAATTCACAATTCCTACGTTAAATGATTGCGTGTATTGAGATAACATTGGGGGTTGGCCCTGAAAAGGGCCAACACCCCTGGCGCCAGTGATGCATTCTGGGTGTCGTCAGAATCCCTTCATTTTACACGAAAATCGCACTAGCAAATTCCTATGTTAAATGATTGCGGCTATTTATAAACATGAGAATGGATGCTGATTGGTGTCTACACCCAGGTCCGCGCGACCACCCTTCCTGGGTTAATTTACAATCCGCCTATTTTGCACGAAAATTCACAATTCCCAGGTTAACTGATTGCAGATAACATTACAGCCCGAATCATCACGGACTTTCACGAAGGAGGAGGGTGGAATAAAAACTATAACGGTGATGGGGTACGGATAGAGAGAGGTGCGCACCTATAACGTGTACGGCTACGGACTAGGGGTTTTTGACTCACGAGTCATTACGGACTTTCACGAAGGGTGAGGGTGAAATAAAAAACTAGAACGGTGACGGGTACGGATAGAGAGAGGTGCGCACCTATAACGTGTACGGCTACGGACTAGGGTTTTTTTTTTACGGTCATCACGGACTTTCACGAAGGAGCAAGAATCGATATATACACATTTGCCTCGTCGGTGTTTTGTCATTCACCACTATGGCAGCGCACGGAGCGGAGCTTGCCTTCTTCCAACTCACGCCTGACGTCATCCTCATCGTCTATGACCATGAACTGCAGCTCATCGAAGAACATCCCCGAGAGGTGAAGCTATGTTTAAGCCTAGCAGGATGGACTCTACTGACACGGTTGTTACAGGGAAAAGAGCCCGAAGTCGATTTCATGCACGTGGGAGTCGGTGTCTACCTACGAAGTGGTAGAGATGATTCTTTTTTCCCCCGGTTAGAACAGTGTGGTGGTGCCTCTATCCTACTCCGTCCGGCATTATGGCAGGCGCTGAAAGCTATTATCACCGACGTCCACGACGTACTCCACCCCCAGGCGCACTCTGTAGCTACGCGCACTCTTACACCGGACTGCACCCTATTGTTGTATTCCCAACGCGTGGAGCTCATCGATGACGATAGTAGGTGTTGGTGTACGTCTGAACCAGCGCGTGTCTCTTTATCCCCGGAAGGCTGGATTACCTTGAAACGCGTGTTATGCGGTAACCTCGACGGTGATAGCATTCACCTGTGTGACGACGTCTACATTTTCCGTGGTCCCTATTTTGCTCGACTCGTCTGTCTCAAGCGAGGTGGTTTTACTCTGGACGGCTTTGCAACAAGTAGTCCCCATGGTCGATGAAGTACTCTCTCCACAGGATCCCCTCACAGAATAGTACGACTCATGTCTGTACCCCACCTGACACTATAAATACCAGGGGTGAGACAGAGTGTGTGTCATTTCACCGTTCGACATTTGGAGCAAGCATGTCACCCGACCTACGAGCCATCCTGCCCCTTACACCCCAGGTGGGGTTACACGTCTATGAAGATAAAGTCACCCTGGTGGAAGACCGTGGAGCTATTTGCTGGGCGCCCGCTGAGACCGTATCGAATACGGTGACGCTACAGCGTGACGGCTGGACCAAATTTAAACGCGTGTTGAGCGATGAGCTCGACGGACACCTCATCCACATAGACAATGCCATCTACGTATACCGTACCACCTTCTTCCTACGCCTGGGCCGCTACCAAGACCGTACGCGAGGCTTCACCCTAGTCCCCGATCTGTGGTCAGCCTTGGAGAAAGTAGTGCCTATTGTCGACCAGCTGTTTACACCGGACGAGCGATCATCAGACCAGTTGGCGTGGGCTCGTGCTATGGAGGACGCGCTGGCTGAACCCCATGAACAACTACATGAACCCGATACAGCCGGGGAACAGAAAAGTACTATATCTATAGGGTGCACAGAGGCTAGAGTGTCAGTGTCACCTGATGAAGCGAACACACCGGACGGAGACCCAGGGGCACCCCGATGAGGGGTAGGAAGACGGTGATGAGGGGGTCCCGAAAGGGAAAAAAGGGGTCAGCATCTACAGTGAACAAGGTGTTAACCGATTTGTATTACAACCCTACCAGTCCAGCCGCGTATAGCGCTGTGGGAGCGCTCGCTCGAGCTGCCCATTCCCAAGGCATCAGTCGAACTGAAGTTCGAGACTGGTTAAAAACCCAAGACACTTATAGTTTACATCGAGCAGCCCGACGACATTTTCGCCGTAACCGAGTCATCGTAGGAGGCATAGACGCGCAATGGCAGGCTGATTTAGTGGATATGAGTCGATTTGCACCTCACAATGATGGACATCGGTACATGTTGACCTGTATCGATATTTTAGCCAAGTATGCCTGGGTACTACCCATTCGCACCAAAACAGGAGAGAATCTAGTACGGGCGTTCCAGCAGATTTTCAAGACGGGGCGCAAACCCCTCTATTTGCAAACGGATGAAGGCACAGAATTTCTCAACCGACCCTTTCAAGCCTTTCTTAAGAAACAGAAGGTATTTTTCTTCCATACGTACAACGAGACCAAAGCCTCTGTGGTGGAACGATTCAATCGGACCTTCAAAGGACGAATGTACAAGTATTTTACTGCCCAAAACACCCGACGGTACATCGATGTACTACCTCAACTGGTTCAAGGGTACAATCGAGCCTATCATCGCAGTATCCAGCGAGCTCCCCTCGATGTGACAGAACGCAACGAACATCAAGTGCGTGGTACGCTGTACTCACCCAGTCCACCACTCACGTCACCCCGTTACAAACGCGGAGATGTGGTACGGATCAGTAAAGTGAAAGGACAATTTGAGAAAAGTTACTTGCCCAACTGGAGTGACGAGCACTTTGTCATCGTTCGCCATAAACGTCGACAGCCACACGTCTATCAACTGGAAGATCTACAAGGAGAAACACTGCAAGGCACGTTTTACGAGGCAGAATTACAACCCATAGTGAAAACACCGAAAGACTACTACACGGTGGAAAAGATTTTGAAAACGGAACGTCGACGTGGCATCCCCTATCATTTCGTCAAATGGCAAGGTTGGCCCCGTTCGTTTAATTCCTGGGTGTCAGGCCGTGACATGAAACGCCTATAAATTCTAACCCCTATCACCACCATCCTTCAGTGTAGGGTTGTACCATGGATAGTGCACATCTACCCTTACTGTTACGGACTCGAAAAGCACAAGTGGGTACTGTAGTGTGTCTAGTAGTGCTTCTAGGTACCTTATTTGGAGGCGTGTTCTACGATTTGGCGTACGTGATATCCTGTTTCAACACCCTTCGTCCAACAATTCCACCTCAATCATCCACCACCACCACCACCACTACGACGCTGCCTACGCCATCCAAGACGTCAAGGTACCGCCACGTATCAACGCAGACACCCACGCCTACCACGCGGTCTACTCCATCCATCACGTCACCTGACCGCCACATCCATCCACCCACGCCTACGACGTCCCGTACTACGACGCCCCGTACTACTACTACGACTCGACCTGATCACCCGTCACCTCCGTCTACCCTGAGAAGCGACGACCCTTCCACCCCATCACCACAACCTAGTACACCCACCACCACCACCACTACGACTCCTACGACGCTAAAAACATTTAGAGTGGACGAATCACGTTTACCACGGCAACGGTACCCGTTCGACTACGATCCCCGGTGGGATCCACGACAACGGTGGTGGGCCTCTGAACGCCGAGCGCAAATCACCAAATAAAAAAATAAAATAAAAAACTATGGATCCTCGGTGGCAGCATCCTTTCACGTGTCTCATCGCTGGACCGACAGGGTCGGGAAAAACACACTTCGTTCAACGTCTCATCCAACACGGGTCAGCCCTCATTTCACCCCCTCTAGCTCGCATCCTGTGGTGTTATGGAGCTTGGCAACCCGCGTACGAGGAACTGGCACGTGTCCCGGGACTCACCTTAATGGAAGGCTTTACCCCTGAGGATACGCCAAAAGACACGTTGGTCGTGGTGGACGATCTCATGACGAAAACGGACAGTCGAATCACCCGTCTCTTTACCAAAGGAAGCCATCATCGTCGGTTGAGCATCATCTACATCGTGCAGAACCTCTTCAGTAAGAACAAAGAGCACAGGAACATTAGTTTGAATGCTCAGTATGTGGTGTTATTCAAAAACCCCAGAGACGCTTCCCAAATTACGCACCTGGCCCAACAGATGTACCCTAAAAACACGGCCTTTGTACGAGAAGCCTTTGAAGATGCTACCCAACGAGCTCACGGGTATCTACTCATCGACTTGAAACAAGACACCCCCTCCACCCTTCGATTGCGTACCCACATTTTTCCCGGAGAGGTGCAGACGGTGTACACACCCAAATAAAAGAAGAAGACAACCCACTCTAGCCGTCACTAATCATGTCTGCACGGATACGCAAGCACGCGCCGGCCCTGCGCGTATTACGCAGCGCGCCACCGGAGGTGGGCCGGGCCCTGGTGCGCGGCGCGGATCCCGACTTGGTACGGTGTTTGTGTGAAGTGGCACATAATGTGTTAAAAGGCAATGTTCCGCTCAGTCCTCTGCAGAAAGGGAAATTGCAACGGCACAAGGCGGGTCTCCGAACGTTGGTGAAGAAGACGGGGAGTGTCAAGAAAAAGAAACAGGTATTACAGCGAGGTGGATTTCTCGGCGCACTCCTCGCACCCTTAGCCGCTACTGTACTGGGACCGTTACTAGGCTCCATCTTGGGACGCTAACGTCATGGAACATACGAAAAAAATGATGCTGGTCGAACCTCGACTGTTACAGAGTTTGCAATCACCCTATCCCGTGCCTGCCACAGTGCAACAACTCCAGTCTCTGGATGAAGAGATGAATAGTATACTCCAACGTCGACTACCCGATCACGAGAAAATTCAACTCTACCATCATACGCTGAACCGGTACCAGACGTTTATGGATCAATATAGAGGGAGTAGTAGTAGTAGTAGTAGTACACCACAACTACCACCGCCCACAACGCCTACACTCACACCACCACCACCACCACCCTCATTCTCTGCCTCACCTCAGCTGGAAGAAGAAGTGTTGGCCAGTGTGCCTAAAGCCTTCAAGACCAAGACGCGTTTATTGTTGGACCGGGTGAAACAGAATGCCGATATGGGTTGGAACGCTGAAGGAAAACTACTGATTCGAAACCAAGTGGTGCCGGGGTCTCATATGACCGATTTAATCAACGATATGGTACGTTCCCGCAAACACCCCTCAAGAATTGGTAGGAAATCGTGAACGCTGGAAGTGGATGCAAGCACCCTCTCGACTTCCCCATACCTGGGAACGTGAATGGCAACCGCAGACGCCGCCCAAAACACCCTCACGGCGGGACCGTTCTTTTCACCCCTATGCGACCTCTATACCGGCCACACCACCGCCACGACGATCACGACGCCGAGGTAAGGCGCCCAAGGCGTGGGAACCCTACTAAGGGGCAACCCCTATAAAAACCCGATGCAGAAGCCAGAACAACTCAGTCGTCATGTTTTACCTGACGTTGCCCAGTAATAGTTCACTCGATGTGTTTCCTGACAACACCTTGGCCAAGTATGTCACTCAATTACCACAACCGTTACATTTACCGGGTCGGTGGGAATGTGGACTGGTAGATATTCAGTACCCTCACTCATGGTACAACGTACAAGACCAAGAAGTATGGTACGAAGTCACCTACGAAGGCAAAGTAACCAAACTGATTCTCCCCGAAGGCCAATACGATACGCCCCAGAAGTTCATAGAGGGTCTCCTCTCCTTGTTGGAGTACAAGTCTCTACGGGAGGCCACGAATACTTCAAAACCCCTGAAAGTCTACCCCTTCAAGAATCACGTGATCTGGGCTGTCAACCCACACAACGACAAGGCCTGTATCCTGCTGAGCCCTAACGTGGCTGCGAAACTCAGTCCTACACTACAGCAAATGTTAGGTCTGCCTTACAGGGTGTACCCGGGGCCCACCACCGACAACGGTGACGTTGTGATGGATATGAAAGTAGGCATGTACGGACTCTACGTCTACTCGGACGCAGTGGACAGCCATATTGTGGGCGATGTGAACACACCTCTGTTACGGGTGGTGCCCATTAGCAAGTCGTATGGCAATCAAGTCAACCAGAGTTTCAACCATATACTCTACCTGCCCGTACGACATACCGATATCAACACGATCACGGTGGATATAAGAGATGACACGGGACACCCGGTCGCATTCGAACGAGGGAAAGTGGTGCTGACAATTCATTTCCGACAAGCCCGTTCTCCTCACTTCGTATAATGTACGTGCCTTACCAGTGCCATACGCCCAGCTATGCCGACTACTACAAGAAACAAACGGGAGGAGGCTTGCCCATCTTTAGCGGTGCACGCATGCAACGAGGTCACGGATTGGGAAACATACTGGGCAGCATTGTGAAAACGTTCTTACCCTTGGTGACACGGGGTGTTAAAGCGGTGGGCAAACAAGCGGTACGCAGTGGATTGCGCGTGGCCGGTGATGTGATGGGAGGCACAGCACCCCGACAAGCCTTGAAACGACGGGCTAAAGAAGCAGGCAGCGTCTTGATCGCCAAAGCCCTTAAAAGACAACCACGGACACAGCGAAGAGTCATTCGACGTCCAACACACCGACGACGCACACCCCGGAGGACTAAGACCCAGAAGAAGAAGAAGAGTAGTAGGAGAGACATCTTCGCATAATGGCATTCATTCACTCCGAGTCGTGTCCGTCTACCAACAGTGAATTGGATTTGTGGACTATTCCACCCACCCAAACCAGTGTAGCCGAAGGACGTTGGGTAGAACATCGACCCCTGGCTAGCCTGACGGGGACGGGACCTGTGGAATTTACCATTGAAAACAAAGATACAGCCTACCTGGATTTAGCCCACACCTACTTGTACGTGAAAGCCAAAATAGTGGACGCAGCCGGGGCCAACGTAGCGGACGATGCAGTAGTAGGCCCAGTGAATCTTTGGCTGCACTCCTTGTTCCAACAGGTGGATATGAGTATGAGCGATAGACTCATCAGTACGTCGACCAATACGTACCCGTACCGAGCCTACATGGAGACGCTGTTGTCGTACGGTTCAGATGCCAAAAAATCCCACTTGCAAGCCGCGCTGTACTACAAGGATACACCCGGCTCCATGAATAGCGTGCTCGCTGCCAATAATGGGTTGACCACGCGCAAAAACTTGACAGCCGATAGCAAGTCCGTCGATATGATGGGACGACTGCACGCCGATCTCTTCCTGCAAGACCGCTACATGATGAACGGTGTATCCATCAAGATCAAGTTGATCCGTTCCACACCTGCGTTCGCTTTGATGGCCGGTGGAGCGGCCCCCAATTACAAGATCATCCTAGAAGATGCAGCCCTGTTTGTGCGTACGGTGGATTTGCAACAGGGTGTGTTGGTGAGTCACATGGAAGCCTTATCGAAAAAACCAGCCCTGTACCCCATCCGACGCGTACAGACCAAGGTGTTCTCTGTGCCAGCCGGTACGATGATGGCCAATCGTGAAAATTTATTTCTAGGAGATCTCCCTAAACGTGTTACCATAGCGTGTGTGACCAACACCGCTTTCAATGGAGCGTGGGATGAGAACCCGTTCGCCTTTCAACATTTCAACCTGAACTTTTTGGCACTGCACGTGTCTGGCCATCAAATTCCAGCCCGGCCATTACAACCGGATTTTGGTAACCAAAACTATGTGCGGAGCTACCTGAACCTGTTTACAGCCACAGGACAAAACAACCAGGACGAAGGAAATACCATCACTCGACGAGACTTTTACCGTGGGTACAGGTTGTTCGCCTTCGACCTCACCCCCACCTTGGAACACGATCATCAACTGGCCTTGCTGAAGAAAGGAAACCTACGGTTGGAACTGCGTTTCGCCACCGCTCTAGCCCAGACCATTAACGTGATTTGCTACGCCGAGTTTGATAACGTCATCAGCGTGGATCAGCAAAGAAACGTGCTGTATGACTACGCCAACTAGAGTCATGGATACAGAACAGCTGATGGCCATACTCCAGCGAGATCCTAAGATCCCCTTTCGAGGTGTGTTTCCACGCAATGTGTTTCCCACCCACTCCACCACCCCAGCAGCCTACATCCTGAATACAGACCCGGGGTCTCGACCCGGTGAACATTGGGTAGCTGTGTACGTGGACACCCTAGGCCAAGGCGAATACTTTGATTCCTACGGACTTGCACCCCTACATCCCGATTTGGTGAAATTCACGGACGTCTCTACTACAATGTGGCGTTGGAATACTCAAAGATTACAAGGACCCTTGAGTAGTGTGTGCGGACAGTACTGTGTGTTTTATCTCACTCACCGGAGTAGAGGACATTCTATGCCAACCATCGTACACATGTTTGATGATTATTGTCAAGCCGAAGACCGTGATGTCCTGGTCTATGACTGGACGGCCTCTCGTTTTAATGTGCATGCTCCATTTCTCTGGTTAACTTAAATGCACTGCGCGCAGGCCACTTGTTTTTTTATCACGTTATTGTTATGACGTTGTTGTTCTGACGTTCATTGATGTTGAATAAAAATTGATGAAAAAACACAAAAAATGAGGGGTTTGACTTCTTTTTTTATTTAAGTCAACAAGAAGGTATAGAATAGGTACAAATAGAATAGTAGTGGTATGTATAAGGTACAAAAAAGTTCTGTCAGGAGTAGGATTCGAACCTACGCCAGCTCTTCGCCGACCAGCACTTAATACCGGCGCCTTAGACCACTCGGCCATCCTGACTTTTACAGTTTTTTGTGTATCAACAGTTATAGTGTGTTCCGTTCACAAGCCCAAGTAAGTGGTGCTCACACCATCGGCCAACACTTTCCGTTTCGGGTAAAAGAAAGTAAAGGCGTCTCGCTGCTGAATGTACGTCCGCATCTGGTGGTCCACCACTCGAAATCCTCGGTTAGTGCCACTCGCACTGGCCTGGCTTTGCAGCACGTTCAAGTACAAGGCTTTGTCGATGTTGGGATCGCGCCGGCTCACCCCTTTGCAGCTAAACTTATTTTCGTCTCCCCCGTAACAGTAATACGTTTTGGAGGAGAGACCAATCATAGCATCCCCACTCCACTCCAACTTGAAGAGGCCCGGCGTACGCTTATCGTACTGGTAATGGTCACGTCGAGGTAGCCACTGGTCCCGCTCCGCTTCATACTGGGTACGTAACTCCGGTTTCACCAGGGACTCCCAATCCGCATTAGAGACGGCCATGTAGGCCGAGTCCGTATCCATCTCCATGAGTTGCCAGTCTGATGGATTAAAATACACACCCATGAAATCATACAGAAACTGCAGCATCCTCAGCTTGGCCACCTGGTATACCATACATCCAATCTGCAGGGGTAGGTTGTAACGGATAGTCTTCTTGGCTGAAGTGACTTCATAGGTGTCGTCATCAATGACGTCCACGGACCGAAACAGAGGAGAATTCACTTTTTTGCGGGCTTGGGCAGTAGTACAAATGTTCACGTTCACGTGCTTATCCTGGTTCGTGACCGTTTTTCCGTAATACCCATTGCCCGTCAACTTCCAAGATTCACCGATGATGGCCTGACTCGGGTCTTGATCACCTTGGCGACGGGCCGACGTCACGATGTCGGCATTCTCCGCAAAACAGGCGTGGGGTACGTATTGTATCACTTGGTATATGTGGGAAATTTCCAAACCGTGGTTCATGTACCACTGCAGTAAGGGAGTGCCCAGCAAGATTTTCTCGGCCCACATACTACCAATCAACATCCGTCGAGGTTGAGGCAAACACTCGTGTTGCTCCGCATAGGCCCTCATTGTGTCCCCAATATCATCCCGACCCACCAGCGTGTTCTTAAAGATGGAAGGACACTGGGCGAAGAGAGGCTTGAGAGTGTCGGGAACATGCAAATCACATTCGACAAAGCCGTAGAGGTCCCCCGAACGAATGGCGTCGAACATCTGTGGCAGACTCAGGAGTCGCCGACGACTCAAGGGGTACTCGCGCTCTTTTAGGAAACGCAGTAAATGGGGCAGGGCCTGGCACATGGTGTGAAATTCACACTCCCACATTTCGATCAGATAGTTCCCGGTACGTGTCTTCGGGACATTCCACTTGCTTCAAATCATCAAAGAACGCATCCCGGGGTGGCAACTGTGTTTCCTCCAAACAGTCGAGCGTCGATATATACGTGTAAGGGAACCTCCCTTTGGTTTGTGCACAGTCATACGCCTTCACCCACTGATCATAGCTATAATTAGGAGCTAAGTAGTTCCGTACATCCAGGAAATGCAGTGATGTGGTAGTCAGGGCCATATGATTATTGATCTTCTTGATGACGGACTTGAGGGTATTCGCCTGGGCCAAGCAGGGGTAAAGAAATTCCTTCACCATGTTCAAATCATATCGTCCCGAGTTGAAACCTAGCACCGGTAACTGGCCTAGATATTGTAGGAAGCGCACTTTCAATTTCTCCGCATACGGTTTCGGTAAAGGCACATCCTGCGACTGCAGGGGCTGCGACTCCGGCTCCGACTCGGACTCGGACTCTTCATCGTCACTAAACGCTACACCCGGTATAGGAATCCGATCGTCCAGTTGGTCCAGTACGTCCTGGAACTTGGACACCAATAGTTCTGTACTGGCCGCACTGACTTCCTCTAAATACTCCATCATGCGGGTGATCAACTCATGGGAATCCCCCGTGGACACGAAACATACCGGTGCAGCGTCATAGCCAGGTACGTTGCTGGAAATACTCACACTCAGAGGAATATGGCGCTGCGTCCACTGCGTTTTCGCTGAAAACATGTTCATGGGCTCCAACAGGGCCTCAAAATCGTAACACGCCCGGTAGGGAAAATAACGATCCTGCTCCGGTATGATGAGACCCTCATCGGCCAGTTCCTGGAAAATAGTAGGCGTATTATGATACACACCACCCGGATATACTCGCTTGACACTGTTGTCACAGATTTTCTCGTGGCGATGTAAGTCGTGAGACTGTTTAAACACCCGATGGCATTGGGCACAACTGAAAGACTGGGCGTACTGGCTCATATTGTAGATCAGCGAAAAATGACTCACGCCATTGTCGTCGAACACATTGACTTTCATCGTAGCAGCATACCGTTCTGTTGAACGACGAACCAATTCAGCCACAAATGTATCCTCCTCACATCGTAATCGGTATACAAAGATATTGATGTTGAACAGTGTTTCCACGTCATCCAAATTCTTGAACGGAACTCCACGGAAGTGCCGCTTATCCAAGTCTTGCTGCTGTAAATACTGTTCCCAATAGACATTGGCCACTCTGTCACAACCCTTGGGATTACACTCGGCCACATGCACGGCCAAACACCGAAACAGACATTTCCGGTCTTTGTAGGGCCCATGTGTCCCTGCTGTTAATGCATACAGGCCGTGTCGATGAAGCAACCAAGGGGGTAGTAGTACAGGAGCACCGATAGGATGATCTCTCATTTTCGTGACGAAAAATGTGACGTTGGTCACCATTTCCACAAGCCATTGGGTATTGGGACGTTGCAACCGGGCCCATTCCAATGGATCCAACGTGGTCAGTTGGTCGATGAGTGGCTCCAGAGAAATCGCATCCGTCACCGTGAACGGCTGATCAAACACATAGGTCTTATTGCTGGGATAATAATACCGCACCTGGTCCGTCTCCTTGTGCCGTAAAATGTACCCGAATGTCATATTCAACTTGAACGCTGTCACCTGATCTGTGAAAATATTCTCGGCATAGGTAGACAAATACGTGAGGTCCTGGAGTCGAAAGTTATACAAGTCCAATAGACGACGGTCACGGTGAAAACAATGGCGTATGGTAGCCCAGTGACGTCGATAAATGTCCCTGACACGATCGTCTTCAGGCAAGACTTCAACCGGAGGTGCTGCTGGGTCCCAGGGAAAATCTTCTCCACGTCTCATGATTTCGTCTCATACAAGCGGGTAGGCAGTCAGGCAGGCAGGCAGGCAAACAGGCAGGTAGGCAGGCAGGCTGGTCAGGTGAGTCAGGCAGGTAGTGCAATGAATACACCCACCCCTAAAAAATCGCCTCCTTTTATACGTTTTTCTACAATCCGCCATTTTGGTCCCACCACCTCCACCACCCACAAGCCGCCATTTTGGTCCCACCACCTCCACCACCCACAAGCCGCCATTTTGGTCCCACCACCTCCACCTCCCACAAGCCGCCATTTTGGTCCCACCACCTCCACCTCCCACAAGGCCGCCATTTTGGTCCCACCACCTCCACCACCCACAAGCCACCATTTTGGTCCCATCACCTCCACCACCCACAAGCCGCCATTTTGGTCCCACCACCTCCACCACCCACAAGGCCGCCATTTTGGTCCCACCACCTCCACCACCATCTAGACATGCCTTGATCACGTGATCACCTCAATCCTAAACATTGTGACGTCATTAAGTAGGTCAATGTAACTCAATTTCAGTAGAGTATACTACTTAGGGCGATGACGGTAGAAACAGTGCCGGATCATGGGCCAATGGCGCCGATAGATGTCACTCACTGGATGGTCTTCGTGTAACAGATCGCGGGGAACATTTATGGGTTCGTCCACGAAGTGTACTTTGCCCTCCGCGTCGTACAAAATCTGGCCCAAGGTCTTGTCGTCGGAATTTGACTGTTGAGTTAGGGCGACATCATCATCGGCCCTCGTGCGATGGGTGGGAGTTCCCCCTGTCTCGATATTGATGCCTACGGGCTCTTCTACCTGCAAACGTGGCTGCGGAACAGGGTGTCGTGTGCGTTGGTGTCGCAGCAACTGACTGGTCAGTTTGGAAAGCCGACCACATTATTCGCATGGACGCTTGGGTACTTCATGGCGTGCACGTGTGTGGCGCTGTAAATGATCCGGGCGCTGAAACGACAGTGTACATATCGTACAGCTATACCGGGCGGTTCCTTCGTGCTTGGTAGCCTCATGGCGGCGCAAGTCGTGCAGACGAGTGAATGATTTCGAGCACGTAGTACAAGTGAACATCTTGATGGTTGACAGAGTGTCTGATGAAACGGCCAGGCCGCTTCCCTTTTATAGCACGCTAGCTGGTGATCTATTTTTAGCACACTCTACCCCAAGTCGAGGATCGAGACTGGTGTACTGGTGTACGACTGAGCCGCATTGCGCGCGCGCGCGTGTTTGTGTGTGTGTGTGTGTGTGTGTGTGTATGTCTGGGCTGTGGATTTTACATCCGGGATCTTGTCAACATCCGGGTTTCCAAGTGGGTTTTTCCCGTCGTTCCTCCATCTTCCATCCGGGTACTGTGATTTTACATCCGGGTCCCCATCTTACAGCCGGGTTTCGGACACCTGCTGACCTCAATAATTTGCATATTACCTCTGTGAGGTTACTTCCGCTTCCGTTCACGTGACCGGAGCTGACCTTTGGCCCCTGCGCGCAATGGTGTCTCTTCGGTGACCTCCGTGACATGTTCGGGCACCTCCGTGTCTCTTCGGTGATCTCCATGACATCTTCGGTGACCTCCGTGTCTCTTCGGGCACCTCCGTGACATCTTCGGTGACCTCCGTGACATCTTCGGGCACCTCCGTGTCTCTTCGGCCACCTCCGTGTCTTTTCGGGAAGTGACCGAAGAGACTCGGAAGTGAACGACATTGTGGGAAAAACCCCACAGACAGGTCAGTACATGTGCTATCATGTTCACACTCCGTCACCGAAAAGACACGGGCTGAAGATGGCGGACCTCGCCCGGTGGTGGTGGTGGTGGTGGGAGCTCCCGTGTGGCAGAGCTCTTGGATCGGAGCTCTTGGAGCTCAAAGCGTGTGGAGCTCAGAGCTCGGAAGTGACATTTGCATATGACCTCTGTGAGGTCACTTCCGCTTCCGTTCACGTGACCGGAACTGACCGTTGACCCCGGCACGCGCTAACAATACCGGATAAAATTGCGCGCCGGGGTCAAAGGTCAGGTCCGGGCACGTGAACGGAAGCGGAAGTGACCTCACGGAGGTCATATGCAAATGTCACTTCCGAGCTCTGAGCTTCACACGCTTTGAGCTCCAAGGGCTCCGATCCAAGAGCTCTGCCACACGGGAGCTCCCACCACCACCGGGCGAGGTCCGCCATCTTCAGTCCGTGTCTTTTCGATGACGGAGTGTGAACATGATAGCACATGTACTGACCTGTCTGTGGGGTTTTTCCCACAATGTCATTCACTTCCGAGTCTCTTCGGTCACTTCCCGAAAAGACACGGAGGTGGCCGAAGAGACACGGAGGTGCCCGAAGATGTTACGGAGGTCACCGAAGATGTCACGGAGGTGCCCAAAGAGACACGGAGGTCACCGAAGATGTCACGGAGATCACCGAAGAGACACGGAGGTGCCCGAACATGTCACGGAGATCACCGAAGAGACACCATTGCGCGCAGGGGCCAAAGGTCAGTTCTGGTCACGTGAACGGAAGCGGAAGTGACCTCACAGAGGTAATATGCAAATTATTGAGGTCAGCAGGTGTCCGAAACCCGGCTGTAAGATGGGGACCGGGATGTAAAACCACAGTACCCGGATGGAAGACAGAGGAACGACGGGGAAAACCCCACTTGGAAACCCGGATGTTGACAAGATCCCGGATGTAAAATCCACAGCCCACACACACACACACACACACACAAACACGCGCGCGCGCGCAATGCGGCTCAGTCGTACACCAGTACACCAGTCTCGATCCTCGACTTGGGGTAGAGTGTGCTAAAAATAGATCACCAGCTAGCGTGTTATAAAAGGGAAGCGGCCTGGCCGTTTCATCAGACACTCTGTCAACCACCAAGATGTTCACTTGTACTACGTGCTCGAAATCATTCACTCATCTGCACGACTTGCGCCGCCATGAGGTTACCAAGCACGAAGGAACCGCCCGGTATAGCTGTACGATATGTACACTGTCGTTTCAGCGCCCGGATCATTTACAGCGCCACACACGTGCACGCCATGAAGTACCCAAGCGTCCATGCGAAGAATGTGGTCGGCTTTTCAAACTGACCAGTCAGTTGCTGCGACACCAACGCACACGACACCCTGTTCCGCAGCCACGTTTGCAGGTAGAAGAGCCCGTAGGCATCAATATCGAGACAGGGGGAACTCCCACCCATCGCACGAGGGCCGATGATGATGTCGCCCTAATTCAACAGTCAAATTCCGACGACAAGACCTTGGGCCAGATTTTGTACGACGTGGAGGGCAAAGTACACTTCGTGGACGAACCCATAAATGTTCCTAGCGATCTGTTACACGAAGACCATCCAGTGAGTGACATCTATCGGCGCCATTGGCCCATGATCCGGCACTGTTTCTACCGTCATCGCCCTATTCAAGATATCTACAATTTCCGACTGACCGACCTCGCCCGTCTACGCAGCTACGTGGAAGCCATCTTCAACGATCAAACTACGGCCTTCAAGTTGAATCTGGCGTTTGGTTATGTGCTGCAGCATAAGGACACAGACCAAGCCCGATATTTTACCCGAGCAGTAACATCCGGGTATTTGACCAACCGTTTACCATCATTAACCGGGCGTCGCTAGAGGCGATGCTGGAGAAACTGGACACCATGGATCCCTTGGAATGGGCCCAACAACAACGCCCCAACACACAATGGGTCGTAGAGAGGGTGACCAATGTCACGTTTTTCGTTACCAAGCTGACCGACCACCCCCATCGGCTGAATGCGTCACTCATGCACTGATAAATACCATAACATGCCGTACATACTCTGTATGTCTACATGCTGATCGTTGACGGTACGGAGGTGACCGAAGATGTCACGGAGGTCACCGAAGAGACACGGAGGTGACCGAAGATGTCACGGAGGTCACCGAAGAGACACGGAGATCCATCCGGGTTTACACGGGAACAGCCGGGTAGTTACGGAGGTGACCGAAGAGAACCGGAGGTGACCGAAGATGTCAAATGGAGACTTCTGATTGGACAAGAATACATCTAACGGACAGGAACGAATATGACAGATTCAAATGGTGGCCTCTGATTGGACAAGAGTCTTCTTGAATTGTAAATATACCCAACGCGGCTCCCCCAGCGTGGGTATGATGTAACATTGGGGAGAACAAACTATATGAAAAAACTTCTTGTTGTTGTTGTTATCTCATGTCTCATCATTGTTGTTGTTGTTGTACTCTCTCCGGTCTGTTGTTGTTGTACTCTCTCCGGTCTGTTAAGGCGTAACGACGGACGCCACTGCATTTCGAAGAATGAGTGACAATTCCATGGAATCTCTAGAAAATCAGAGCTTCTGAGCTATTTCACCAGGGCGTTGAAGCATTGAGCTTGGTGTTGGCGGGCATTGCTACAAGATGACACCTCACACGACGCATTCGGACCAAGGATGGTCCATCTCTACACCAAATACCTTCCTTCACTGCCCCAAAATACCCGCTTTCGCTGCTACTCGTACTGATGACGTCACCAATGACGTCACAGATGCTGCGGACATGCCTCAAATCGGGATGTACACCCCGAGAGCTACAACATGACACCTCCCACGACGCATTCGGACCAAGGATGGTCCATCTCTACACCAAATACCATCCTTCACTGCCCCAAAATGCCCACTTTCGCTACTACTCGTATTGATGACGTCACAGATGACGTGAACATCCCTCAAATCGGTGTTGAGAGCTACAAGATGACATATCCCACGACGCATTCGGACCAAGGATGGTCCCTCTCTACCCCAAATATCATCCTTCAGTGCCCTGAAATGCCCACTTTCGCTACTACTCGTACTGATGACGTCACCGATGACGTCACAGGTGACGTGGACAGCCCCCAAATCGGTGTATACACCCCGAGAGCTACAAAATGACACCTCCCAGGACGCATTCGGACCAAGGATGGTCCATCACTACCCCAAATACCTTCTTGTACTGCCCCAAAATGGCAACTTTACTTACTACAACCAACTGCGCATGCGCAGATTGACGAGACTTGCACTTGAAAACACGCCATTCTGACTCTACCTCCCACAAGCTTCACTTTGATACCTCCCACGACCCATTCAGACCCATAGCGGTCCATCTCTACCCCAAACACACCCCACGTACCCCCCCAAAATGCCTGCTTTCTATACTACGGCCAAACTGCGCATGCGCAAAATATTGAAAACGGACGAACCATTAGTGCAGTAGGATGCTCCTCCGCGAGAGCTTCAAAACAAGACCTCATACGACACCATAGGATCATTAGGGGCTCACCTAGACCCCAAAACGTCAACCCAGTATGGGCCTATACCCCCATAGCAATGTATGGGCTTACCCAGGCCTCGGTGAACTTTTTCCAAAAATTTCACCGTTTCGTTTCGAAACCCTTCCCATCGTGTTCTAAATGACGAGACGTGAAAAACAAATCCAAACAACCCATATCACAATGAACGTATGTGAATTTCACAGGTTGAACCTATACCCCCATATATATAGTATGGAGCTATATATGAGCCTATATACAGACCTACCAGGTACTTTTCCAAAAATTTGACCATTTCGCTTCGAAACCCTTCCCATCGTGTTCTAAATGACGAGACGTGAAAAACAAATCCAAGCAATCAATATCACAATGAACGTGTGTGAATTTCCCAGGTTGAACCTATACCCCCATATAGCCAGTATGGGACTATATGGGCTATATGGTACTTTTCCAAAAATTTCACCGTTGCGCTCCGAGACCCTTCCCATCGTGTTCTAAATGACGAGACGTGAAAAACAAATCCAAACAACCCATATCACAATGAACGTGTGTGAATTTCCCAGGTTGAACCTATACCCCCATATAGCCAGTATAGGACTACATGGGGCTATATACAGACCTCAGTGACTTTTCCCAAAAATTTCACCGATTCGCTCCGGGACCCCTCCCATTGTGTTTTTCTCGGCGAGACGAGAAAAACGAGACCCCACAACCCATAGTAACACCCACAACAAAAAATTGACCACCCCTCCTCCCATATAGCCAGTATGAGCCTATATACAGACCTCGGTGACTTTTCCCCCAAATTTCACCGATTCGCTCCGAGACCCCTCCCATTGTGTTTTTCTCGGCGAGACGAGAAAAACGAGACCCCGCAACCCATAGTAAAGCCCACAAAAAAAATTGACCACCCCTCCCCCCGTATAGCCAGTATGAGCCTATATACAGACCTCGGTGATTTTTCCCCAAAATTTCACCGATTCGCTCCGGGACCCTTCCCATTGTCATTTTCTTGGCGAGACGTGAAAAACGAGACCCCACAAGCCATAGTAAAGCCCACGAAAAAAATTGACCATCCCCATACAGGCATTTTCCCTTATATTGTATAATACAGACCCATATTGTAGGGGTAAAGTCCGTGTTTCGCTTTTTATATTTTCGGAAAAAAAATCCTAATTTTACATGCACCCACCCCATTGACTTGATAGGCAGGCCCCGATAAGCCCGGGGACCGATATTAGCCCTTTTGGCTAGAGTTGATAGGAGTTTTCCCCTATTTTAGGGGTAAAGTCCGTGTTGCGCTTTTTATATTTTCGGGAAAAAAATCCTAATTTTACATGCACCCACCCCATTGACTTGATATGCAGGCCCCGATAAGCCCGGGGACCGATATTAGCCCTTTTGGCTAGGGTTGATATGGGTTTTCCCCTATTTTAGGGGTAAAGTCCGTGTTTCGCTTTTTATATTTTCGGGGGAAAATCCTAATTTTACATGCACCCACCCCATTGACTTGATAGGCAGGTCCCAATAAGCCCGGGGACCGATATTAGCCCTTTTGGCTAGGGTTGATAGGTGTTTTCCCCTATTTTAGGGGTAACGTCCGTGTTCCGCTTTTTATAGTTTCGGGAAAAAATCCTAATTTTACATACACCCACCCATGACTGGATGCCCCTTCACGAATGCTTCACTTTGATACCAATCGGACCATGCAGCGTATTTGAAGTCTGGGGACTACTTTTTCTCCGCGGAAGCTTTTTCCCGCGACCGCATCACCACCAGACCGCATCGCCGCGGAAGAATACATGCCCAGGGGCCCTTTGTCGGAACTATAGTGACCCGGAGTTACCTCCCTCTAGATTGGAACTCGTCTGTGTTGGAGGTAGCTTTTGGTCTCTTGAGAAATAACGCCCCCTGGCGGAACTCCCCGTCATCTCCCCAACGAGTTATCTCCCTGGAAAATGGGACCTGAAATCCTCGCTATATACTACTTGAGGTCATGTAATGCGATGTTGCGTTCTGTCCATCCATCCATTAACATTTGTTGTCCTTGCGATATCTCTAGATTCATGGTATGGAATGGTATCAAATACCTTACTCGCATGGCGAAGAGGAGCCATACATCAATTTGTCAAAGGTCAAGGTCACAGTCCCCCAAAACTGAATCAAGTTCAGCTGACTATATGTGTTAGATTGGAATATTCAGAGTTCTCTCCCCAACATGTATATGGCATTTGTCCTGTGGAGTCTCCCGTGTTTGAAACAGCTACATTTAGTTAAACTGTTGTGAAATAAAAACCATACTTTTACTAATTTAACGGGGAGAGGGGTCCTTTATGAACTTCATACCTGTTTATCAACTCAAGAATGTGGTTTACTTCATCACTTTCTTCTTCCTTCATGAAAAATTCTCTCGTCTGAAAGAAATGCATTTGCAGGAAAACTACTATTTTCTTGTGTTTGACTATTGTCGATTTCAGTGTGGGATATGTGAGCTCTCGGTTCTTGCTTTAAGGCCAACTAGTTTCCAAGAGTTAAGCTCATTTTAGCTTATCATTCAATTTTAGATGTGATATATGTTACATTCTCAGAAGCACAAAATTGTAGACCTTTCTCTGGATTGCTAGCTACCAATTGGAATCAAGGCTATTAAACAACCTTACCATTTGGACTAATATATGGATTGTGCGGCCCATCAACATAATGCTTTATTTATATTTCATTCTTTTTCCAGTTCATAATTTTATTAACATTATGGTTTAAAAATGGATTGAAAGGACATTGGTTATAGCGCTGGCATATATGTGGCAATGGAGGTATTGGCAGGTATATATATCTAAATCTAGGATACATCAGACCCTGCTTACACACTTAGCTAAAATGCAATCAGAGAAAATATGCTGCCATCAGTATGATGTGATACTGTATGGAGAATTGGGGGGATTCAAGAGAGATTGAATTCATGAAATTTTGGTCAGATATACATGATTTAACACTGATATTCTCCTTTACCTTGCAGGCCTGCATATTGTTGACCATTCAGCTAATTAAATCTGATTGAAGTGGTTGACTTATTGCATAATGCACTTTACATAAGGACGATTCTTCAAAACACGAGTCAATTGCGCCGTCAACAACGTGTCGACCACAGAGACCGGATTGAAGAGCGAATGCCAGCGTCGAGGCAGAGGGGTCACCACCCAATAAGACGGTGGAGCAGCCAAGGAAATCCGATCCCCCGAGCACCCCATCATCATACACCTTTCATCCAACCAATGGGCTATTCTGTGAACATCGATCCAGCCATGTCACTCCACCCTAGCGATGGTGATGAAGATCACGTGCTTTTCGTGGCTGTACCCAGCGAAGGCTTGCCCGATGCCCATCCAGTCAGAGAGAGGCCTCGGCGCCACTGGACAACAATCCGTCGATGTTTTCATTGTCAACGCCCTATTCAAGTTCTCAACAACTTTCGCCTTATCGACCTCAGGAATCAAACCACTGCCTTGATACTCAATCTAGCTTTCAGATACAGATTACGCCATACGGAGAAAGATCAAGTGTGGTATCACTATTTAAGCGTCAACATGCACGTGTTCGACCAACCCATGTGTTCGAGAAAGCCGGCTTTCCTAAGACATTTTTCTTCTTGATTTGGGAGACAGTTTGTTTCAAACCAGGTTTCGGAGACCTCTCTTGTGCTGAACAACTTGATCTTCTGAGTTGGGGTCAGTGGTACGTTGCCTTTAAAACAGTTGTTGCCGATATCACATTGGCCGCGTACAAGGCCACCACAAACAAAGGTCCGGACCGAGTCAGTCGGGGCTGTCTTCAGTACTCGGAGCGTATGCGCATGCTTTTGCGTTGGCCTTTTTGTCCTTTGTGGGCTACTTAATCAAGCCCTATCAGTGCAGGGACAAAGTCAATACCGATGGTGTGTTTTATTTATTTTTATTATTCCCTGCAGCACGCACAAGCGCCAGATGGGGAAGACCCTGTGGGTGTATTTGCCTAATAAAGAACTGATTGTTTTAGCCTTGTTTGCACGTACACGTGGTGGGTCTCCCTAGCAAAGATGGTCGGTGGTGGCTTGCTTCAGGTCAAAGAGCATATACCCGTGCTGGGTTGTTGTCGCCCCTTAATGGCTTTCAACACAAAACGAGTGCGGCCGTGGTAAATTTGTCTCGCCAGATGCAGAAGTTGAGTGGTGTCTCTCGGCTTTTTAAACACCGCCAGGTAGCCGCTAGCACCGGCTTGAGCGAAATTAGATACGCTAGCTCGGGAGCTGTGATGACAGATCAGCTCAAACAACTCATCTGATGTTAATGGATGTGCATCATGGACGTCTGACTTAGTAAACGCCTTAACATTGGGTAACCTGGTAAATGCAAGAAACCTAGAAAAACTAACCTGTAATGTCCGACGTCATACGGATTAAATTTCCCACCGAAACAAAAAACCTACGCTGACGCGTAGACGAGGACCTAAGATGACGCTGAGCCGGCGATGATGACTGCCTTTTGCAAAGAGCTAGATTACCATAGCAACAAAGGCGTCCGGTTCCAACTTGGTCAGGGCAGGTAGTCTTTTCATGAACATGAAGTTGGGCACCGTCTGGTACGCCTCCTGTCATTCTCTGCAACACAACACGACCTGGACGATGTTTTCTGGGCGGAGTTCATCTTGCCTGAACCTTTCGGTTCCGCGATGAAGCTGGTGAATGGATGTTGCCACCTGTATTGGATTTGTATGCGTTGACGTGCTAGCTGAGTATAACGGACTTGGAACGAGACGGCGCCGGCGGCAACGTAGCACTGGTGTATTCAGTACGCCTTGGTATCGCAGTCGGTGCGTTAGTGCGTTCACCGTCGGTGTCGTATTCGGCTGGTATTCAGGTGTACCGAACTCTGCAATGCTTGGTTTGGAGCTCGATGTCGACCAGGTCTGTACTTCAGTCCTTGGGAACGGTGTGGTGGTCGCTGGGGCCGGATGAGGTTTCACTTGAGCTAGTGCGGACGGGGTCTGTAGACTCGTATGACATACACTCACGTCTGGTTGTCGTGATTTCACTGATCCGTGCAGGGTTCCCGATTTTAAACACCTCCTTCGGTGGTGGATGTGGTTGCATGGGGTACAAGACACGACGGACTTGGACTTCGTTGCGTTCGGTGACGTCAATGGGTGCTCTGGTGATAGACTCATGTAGAAACCTCGACATTATAGAGAGGACATCGATGTACCACATTGTATTCTTATAGTGAAATGTTTGTACATGCGACCTTTAAACGTCTTGTTGAACCTCGTTGTTCTCATTGTTCTTGTGAAAGAAGAACACTTTCTGGATTTTCAGAAACTGTTGGAATGGTATGTTGAGAAATTCGGTACCTTCGTCCCGTCTTAAAAAATACGTTTGAACGCAGTGACGAGATTCTTCTCTGTTTTCGTCCGTATGGGTACGGTCCATGCATAATTCGACAAGATATCGATGCAGGGTAGGATATATAACGATTTCCATCGTTGTGTTTGGCTAAGGCACTCATGTCAACTAAATCCCCATTAAATTTGGTATCTATTCCCCTTGACGACATAGGTGTCTTTTTTAAACTAATCTCGGACTTGGGCACATTTTATTCCCTGTGACTTAGCCGAACCATAAAGGGACGCCACTGCACTTCGGGTAGCCGGACTTTCGGGACTGTAATACAACGTATCCAACACCAACTCCCAGTTTTTCATGGCCATTAAGGCAGTAGAGGATGTTCATTTGTAGAGGTTGAATTTTTTTTAAATCTTAACATTTTTTTCATCAGGTTAACGGAAGATGATCCGTGAAAACAATGGAGCGTCACCATACTCGTTGAAATAGCATGGCAGCCAAACGCATGTATACCACTTAAAAGCCATAACACTGAATACATAAAGAGATTTGAATTTTTAGCCAATCGCTTTTCGTCCGTGCATGGTCCGTCGTCCGTCGTCCGTCAGTCCATCCGTCAGTCCGTCCGTAAACAATTCTTGTTATCGCGATTTCTCAGGAACTACTTTATGGATCTTTCTCAAATTTGGTACACAGGTTCCCCTTGGGGTCTAGTTGTGCAAGATACCTTTTCTGGTCCGATTCGAAAATCCAATCTAGCCACCAGGCAGCCATCTTGAATTTCCCCACGAAACTTTATCGTCATTTCTCAGGACGTACTGCATGGATATTTGCTAAATTTGGTACACCGGTTCCCCTTGTCGTCTAGTTGTGCAAGATACCTTTCCTGGTCCGATTCAAAAATCCAATATGGCCACCAGGCGGCCATCTTGGATTTTCCCATGCAACCTTGTTATCGTGATTTCTCAGGAAGTACTGCAGGGATATTTCGCAAATTTGGTACATAGGTTCCCCTTGGGTCTAGTTGTGCAAAATACCTTATTTTGGTCGAAAATCCAATATGGCCGCCAGGTGGCCATCTTGAATTTTCCCTTGAAACATTGTTATCGTGAATTCTCAGGAAATATTTCATGGATCTTTCTGAAATTTGGCACACAGGTCCCACATGGGGCCTAGTTGTGCAAGATACCTTTTTAGGTCTGATTCGAAAATCCAAGTTACGCTTCAAATTAATACGGTATTCCCGATTTGTGACAACGTATCACAAGAGTCGGCGAATACTCTATATATTGACTATAGAGAATATCCACACCTTCACCTTCCATATCAAGGAGTTCAAATAATTCGGAATTAAAATGTATTTCTTCAAATTTTAAATCAGTTTTCTTTAGCCCATGCAGTTGCAAGTGAACTGCCCCACCCTTTCGTCTGCCAGCGGGTCGGCTACATGAAGGGATGTCACTCTTGTGACTCAACGTCACAACTCGACAACTGTAGACTACTGCATGTTTCGATCCAAGGGAGATAATCAGGATTCAGTCACTTTCGAAGTTTCAACATTACTGCGCGGACCGGATCCTTTCAGTATTAAGTATTGTACCATCTTACTATTTTCGAGCATGGTATCTTAAAAGAGATATCTCAAACTAGCCCAGTAAACAGAACAGAATTAGAATTCGTTCTTAATTATAAAATCTTAAGTATGTTTCATAGCTCATGCCAAAGTGTCAAAGAGATTTGTCTTCGCTTCCAGTACCCAATGATGACACGTGCCAAAAAATAAATAAAACAAAATACTACAAAACGAAGACGAAGGATCCTCTGTACATGTACATTCACTTTCAGACTAACTTTGCTCGTTTCTCTTGTATTATAACAACCGACATAAGTACAGTTTCTAGAAATCTTAAAACTCCCGAAACTTAGATTATATCTTGGTGTTTTTCAATGTCCCTTTTTCGATCTTTTTCGCTCAGATTCGAAATTCTGTAAACAAAATTACAAATCAATCGTTTGTAAAATTTCCCCCATTTTGCTATATAATAGTAACACATACAGTTCTTGTTGAATATGTAATAAAAACAGGGAGACACCATGTTTTCTTAGAAAATATTAGCGGTATAACAGATAAACTGAGCCTTTCCAGTCCTATTTCCAGGAGGGAGGGGGGACGGGAAATCGGAGTGGGGGTAGGGAATATTATTGGAGGTTCATTTATTAGCCATTTACAAGTTTCCTTTTTGTTGAAAATGACTAAGAGTGAACTTTGGGGGATTTCAGAGGCATGATTTTCAGCCTCGGGAGCACTTTGCACCCTCCAACCGTTGAATCTCAAATGCCAACTTTTTGGTCGGTCCTATCAAACTATCGAACAACCAATAAAACGCATAAATAGTTCTGCTGTGTTTTTTGTTGATCTTTATCCCATTTTGAGATGTCTGGGTTCTTCTGTTGGGAAATTCAGCTTGTTTTGAAAACGTAGACAAATCACCATGTTAGCCCCATAATTGCAGGGAAATGAACGTCCTCTACTCCTTCAAACGCAACATTAAAAGGGTGACGACTGATGAAGGACCCGAGCCATATCGTTTATTTATAACGGGTGTGTCTTGCGCAGGGGTCGAAATTCCTTTCATTGGGTTATGCCAGGGCATTGTCCGAGTTCAACTAGCCTGCTGCCCGCTTATCCTCTGTACGCACCTGATCCACATCCGCCACGGCATCTTTCAACGCCGACCATAGAATAGGGTGGAGGATAACTGCGCCGTATCCCCATTCAGCCGAGCCATTGAACATAGGGCCGCGTCAGACGTACACATCATGACACATGTGAATGAGGTTGCCGTTCAGTTCTCCGGACAACACCTGCGTTGAATTTGGTCCAACCCTCCCGGGACAGACGAATGCGAGTCGGTTGGGGTTGTGTAGGGTTCGTATCATCACAGAAGTCTCTCTCTTCCATTATGTCGATCGTATCCTCATATAAGACAAGGAAGATCTCGGAAGTCAGGCTGAGAAACGCACGTATTATATGCTCCGTCATGGTCAGTACGTGAAGAACACACGATGTGACTCACCCTCGTATTTATAGTAGAAAATGTCGACATGGCTCTCCGTCATTTCAATATGTAATATGTCACGCTGGTAGTGATGTCCACCTGCCATCTGGTTGTTGACGGGCCCAATCCAAGGCACCCATGGTCCCCAGTTGGGCCAGTGCCGTCACCAGATTCGCACGATTCGTGACGTTGAATGGCCGGTCTACACGAGGGTATTGTTACTCGTATCTGGTCCGTCTCTGATGTCATAATATAGCCGAAGGTGAGATTTAACAGGTAAAAGATTTTATCCTTTCGTTGGGTTTTGACGCCGCATCGGTCTCCGTTGTTTAGATGCGATTGACACTGGACTGACTGAGCATATGCTGATGGCCTATGACATCGTCCGACGACGACGGTGGAATTCGAGTGTCAAGTTTCCCCTGACGACATATACAGTGTTTGGGGGAGTTCCGAATCACGGGGAGTTGCGGATCACTTTCCTAATTAATGCCTGATATTTCTTGAAGTAAAGCATCCGATTAAAACTTTTTAGGTTTATTGGAACGTCTGTTTCCGTGGACTGAAATGAATGTCAAACAACCGACCTGCATTGTTTCTTTTCTGGTCAATTCGGTAACGTAATACTTCCGGTACTGTGCAATGACAAATTGACATCGAGTCGAAAAACACGTGCGATTTTTCTAGTAGTGAATCTGCGCGAAATAAGGCGGGTTTAGGCGGTATATTCAGTATTTATTTAAGTGACAGAATCTTGCTAAATGGCCAAACAAAATATCTAGTGATTTGCGATAAATGTTAAATGACCAGCATTGTAATATAATGGCGCTATAGAGATGTCAATTCCGAATCAACGAAATAAGCGCCGTTCATAACTTGAAATCGGTGAATAAGGGACCGTCTCACAACTAATACAACAGGTGTAAACCGACTTTAAGGAAGATTGGTCAATCCATGGCATTGTAACAAAAAAATGAATCAATGACAATATCCTTGTAATCGGAACTATGTACGCGAATCACTCCAAACCTTGGTGAACAAATCATTTTCTCGATATTACATCATTATATTCAATAATTTCAGACATATCTCTTACTCCAATATAAAAAGTTTTATATAAATAAAATTGTTTATCTCTGAGCGAGGTTTCTACGAGTTCAATAACTGGATGTCCCTTTATTAACACTATCTGGTCTGGAAGATTTGGGGTGTATCGCAGGTGAGGTGTGGGGGGAGGAGGAGGGAGTCAACCTATATATTTTCGCTATCCATAAGTCTAGAGCGCTGCAACATAACACACAGTATCTTTTGTTCAAGCTCTACCCGAAAGAGTAACAACGTTTAAGATGAACGCTATGATTACGTCGAGTAACGTCATCTCGGTAGCCATTTGTCGACAATTTTTTGGGCCGATTTTTCGAAATTTTAATTTCCCGATTTTTCTTTCATAAACTACCAAATAAAGTAGAGAATAACTACTTTTGCCCAAATAAAATTCTTTCTAGTCCTTTTAGGTCAGAAAAATTCGAAGAAATGGACAGAACTGGCTGAAAAAACGAATTTCTGAGATACCACACCATGATCCTCTGCTCGGCCCAGGCCTAAAATGACCCCAATATGATAAGCTTTAATGTCACGAAGTTCCCGCTTCCTCTGTTTTGTCGTTTTGGAGCAGTACAGGAAAGTTTACTAGCCCACCCTCCATGATTGTCAGACATCGTATCCTATGTTCTAAAAAATAATTAAATTGAGATTACAATGCAATTTTGTAGGCTCGCTCCAAGATAAATATAGGCCTACTTCAGAACATTTTCGACGCTAGATCTGCGTGTCATTTGTGCCTGTAACAGTTCGTTCACAGGGCGGGGAGAATTAAGGCAACATTGAAATCTTCTCCAGGGCTTCACCGGCCTATGGATGATTAGCAGGTGACCCCTCAAGCCAATAAAAATTCCATTCTCAGTGCCTGTAACGGCCGCTAGATGGCGTGATCCGCAACTCACCAAAACTGCCCGCGCTGGTGCACTGAAGCGGAGGTTATTTTCTCATCGATTGACAAGTCCGATTGAAGATTTTTTTACATACAATTATAGCCGAAAGATTTCCCTAGAATAAAAGACCAGCAGTCGCTCTCCCCTCGTAAAAGAACGAGCGCTAGCAGTCTGGATGTGAAAAATGATTAGGAACTCCCCCAAACACTGTATGTAGGTCATGAATGTGAGAACCGGATAGTCCCTCGCGTCGTCCTCCTTTTTATAGACGCGGTTAACATGGTTAATAATGTGCTCGAAAATGGCACGAAAACAGGCCAACACGACGGCTGATATTTCGTTCGATAGTCCACAATAGGCACCACTTTCTCGGGGGCCGTCCATAGATCGGGTCTAAGAATCTTGGTAACGCCTCACGCGAGCGAAGAATGGAACGCGGTGTACGTAGATGGCATTCTCCTTGTGAATGAGGTTGCAGTCGAGTTCATCGCTCAACAACCGATTCATTTTGGTCCACTTTGGTCACAGTCTAGGGTAACCGTAGTCGATGTAGCCTTCCACGTTGGTGATTCTATCCTTATAGACGTGTAACGTGTAAACCTACCTTGTTTGTAAGGGGAAGGACGGCTGTATTTCTCGCGACATAGTTGGGTCATGATAATAACCTGCTTTTGTGAGGTAATGGACAAAAACATGATTACCCACGTTGAAAAGTGGTCCTATTTATGCGGCCAAACACCACATTTGATCCGGTCACGCGACCGGTCTTGTTGAAATAAAACTGCTCTTATAGAAAGATGATGTGGCCTTTGACTCTGCGCACACTGTATTGTGTGCATTACAACATATATAAGGGAAGTGGGAAGAGGTGCCGACATACTGACAGAGCCACATGACTTCACAGTATAGTCTTTCGGTTAACCTATTCTAAAGCACATACCAAGAATCTAACGATTCGTGATATGTGTTACAAGTATCTCAGGTACGCTTTTATTGTACCTGTTCATGTGACAACTTGGATGATATGACCACACGGCCCCTAGCACCGGCATAAGCGGTATTAGATACAAATCTAGAGAGCTATGATGGAAATACTTTGACAGCTCGTATATTGGTAATTGATGAGCTGTTTCGCTGTGACAAATCGTACACTGGGGATTGGTGAGCTGTATCGTCGTCAGATGAAAATGACGGCATTTAACACAAAAGACTAGTCTATAAGGCCCGATGTCGACCCAGCATCAACTTTCCACAAATGCCAACATATATCAAAGACCAAAAGGTCTGTACAGGGGGCGGGCCTCTGGGACGAAACGTCCACCAGCAGAATCTCGCCATATGCAGGTAAAAATTACAACACATATGAGGGAAGTGGGGAGAGGTGCCGACATACTGACAGAGCCACATGACTTCACAGTATAGTCTTCCGGTTAACCAATTCTAAAGCACATACCAAGAAGCTAACGATTCGTGATGTGTGTTGTATCTCAGGTACGCTTTTATTGTACCTGTTCATGTGGCAACTTGGATGATATGACCACACGGCCCCTAGTACCGGCATAACGGTATAGATACAAATCTAGAGAGTTATGATGGAAATACTCTGACAACTCGTAGGCCTATATTGATAATTGGTGAGCTGTTTCGCTGTGACAACTCGTACACTGGGGATTGGTGAGCTGTATTGTCGTCAGATGAAAATGACGGCATTTAACACAAAAGACTAGTCTGTAAGGCCCGATTTCGGCCCAGTATCAACTTCCCACAAATGCCAACATATGTCTTTGTGCCCGGTAGTGTATGCATGTCTTTGCGCCGGTATTGTGTGCATATCTTTGTGTCCGGTGTTGTGTGCATGTCTTTGTGCCCGGTATTGTGTGCATGTCTTTGTGCCCGGTACTGTGTGCATGTCTTTGTGTCCGGTACTGTGTGCATAACTTTGTGCCCTGTATTGTGTGCATGTCTTTGTCCCCGGTATTGTGTGCATGGGCAGGGACCTTTGACCCTCAATGTCAACCTCCTCATTAGAGTGAGCCTAGTAGTAGGAAAAGGCTCAATTGCCTCCCATTTGTGGCGCGCTCACTTCCGGTTGGGTGGCGCACTACCCTCAACCAATCAGAAGCGAGTATTTTGACCCGGTGCATTATGGGACATATCCAAGATGGCGGCGTCTGCCTTCTGGTTCAAGATGGCGGCACGTCCGGTGTCGAAAACTGATCATTTCGTCGGAATGTGGTCATATGTTGTCGAAAACTGGGTCCCGTGAGAATCATCGGGAATGTTCGGCAATCTTCATGGGCTCCTAGTGGTCCGATTGGGTCGTATCAGGTATCAATGTGAAGCATTCGTGAAGGCGCATCTGATGGGCTGGGTGTGGGGTTGAAATATCGTCATTCCGCGCATGCGCGGTAGACAAAGGGTATGGAAATAGACGTTTTGGGGTCTATGTGGGCCACTAATGGTCCGATTGGGTCGAGTAAGGTATCACTGCTAAGCCTATGTGAGGGGGCATCCGACGGGGTAGGTGTGGGGTTGGAATATCGTCATTTTGCGCATGCGCAGTAGACAAAGGGTATGGAAATAGACGTTTTGGGATCTAGGGGAGCCCCTAATGGGCAGATGGAGTCGTATGAGGTATCAATGTGAAGCATATGTGAGGGGGCATCTGACTGGACTAGTGTTTCGGTCGTTGTCTACATTCTGCGCATACGCAGACAGGGAATTGTTGGAAAAGGGTCTGGAAATAGACGTTTTGCGGTCGAGGTGGGCCACTAGTGTTCCGATTGGGTCGAGTGAGGTATCAATGTGAAACATATGTGAGGGGCATCCGATGGGCTGGGAGTGGGGTTGAAATATCGGCGTTTTGCGCATGCGCAGTAGACAAAGTGTATGGAAATAGACGTTTTGGGATCTAGGTGAGCCCCTAATGGGCCGATGGAGTCGTATGAGGTATCAATGTGATGCCTATGTGAGGGGGCATCCGTCTGGACTAGTGACTCGGCCGTTGTCAAATTTTTGCGCATGCGCAGACAGGAAATTGTGGGAAAAGGGTATGGAGATAGATGTTTTGGGGTCTAGGTGGGCCACTAGTGGTCCTATGGAGTCGTATGAGGTATCAATGTGAAGCATTCGTGAAGGAGCATCCGGCGGGGTAGGTGAGACGTGGAGCTGACGTCATTCTGCGCATGCGCAGTAAACAAAGGGTATGGAAATAGACGTTTTGAGATCTAGGGGCGCCCCTAATGGACCGATGGAGTTGTATGAGGTATCAACGTAAAGCAGTCGTGAAGGAGCATCTGCCTGGCCTAGTGTGTCATCCGCAGACAGGGAATTGTGGGAAAAGGGAATGGAAATAGACGTTTTGGGGTTTAGGTGGGCCACTATTGGTCCGATGGAGTCAAGTGAGGTATCAATGTGAAGCACACGTGAGGGAGCATCCGACTGGGTGGATGTAGGGTATGAATATCGTCATTCCGCGCATGCGCAGGCAGGCCGTATTATGGAAATAGACATTGTGGGACCGATATGGCCCACTAGTGATCCAAATGGGTTGTGGGAGGTGTCAAAGTGAAGGTTTTGTGGGGTAGAGTCAGAATGGCGTGCTTTTTATTGCAAGTCGCGTCAATCTGCGCATGGGCAGTTGGGTATAGTAAGTAAAGTGACCATTTTGGGGAAGTGAAGGCAGGTATTTGGTGTAGAGATGGACCACTATTGCTCCGAATGCGTCGTGTGGGGTGTCATTTTGTAGCTCTCGGGGTGTAGGCCCCGAGCTCTCGGGGTGTAGGCCCCGATTTGAAGGATGTCCACTCCATCTGTGACGTCATCGGTGACGTCATCAGTTGGAGTAGCAGCCAAAGTGGCCATTTTGGGGGTGTGAAGAAGGTGTTTTGGGGTCGAAATGGACCATTCTTGGCCCGAATGCGTCGTGTGAAGTGGCATCTTGTAGCAATTCCCGCCAACGCCAAGCTCAACGCTTCAACGCCCTGGTGAATTAGCCCAAAAGCTCTGATTTTCATGAAATTGTCACTAATTCATTCGAAATGTAGTGACTACCGTCAACGTCCGCCCTAACGCCCTAGCATAACGCCCTGACGCCATGATATAGACAGATGATAGAAAAACAACAACAGCAACAAGGATGACAGATGAGAGAACAGCAACAACAACAAGTTTTCATATAGTTTATTCTCCCCAATGTTACATCATACCCACGCTGGGGGAGCCGCGTTGGGTATGTTTACAATTCGAGAAGACTCTTGTCCAATCAGAGACCGCCATTTGGGGCTGTCATATTCGTTCTTGCCCGTTAGATGTATTCTCGGCTGCTCTTGTCCAATCAGAAGCCGTCCTTAAGAAAGTCCCATCTTCGGCCATGTTCGCTCTCATCCGTTTATTCTAATCGTCGTCGGGCAGACCTGGATATTGTTCGGGCAGCATGTCCTGAAACAGTTGTTTACGCATTCTGATCGCATTTTCCAGGGCCTCGGTGGGTGGTAGCCCCATATTCTCTTCCAAGTGTCGCTTGGTCTTCATGATGGACCTGTGCGTGGAGTCGCCTTTCATTTCAAGCGGTAGTAAGGTATACTGTTCATAGATCGCCATGGCTGTTTTCCTGATGCAGGGGCGTATTTGGGTGTACGCCTGTTGTGAGTTATCCTGTCCCTCGTCCTCGATCGCTTCAGCGTGAGTATTGAAAGCTGCTGTCACAATACGATCCCAAAAGGTAGGTTCTGCGTCACTTTCCTGAGATGAAGGCTGGCTATCTGAGGTCAAGCTCTCCGTATCAGTAGACAGACTGTCAGCAATCTCTGTTTCGGTATCAGTCGATACACTCTCAGCAGTCTCTGTATCAGCATCCGCCTCAACGGACTTCTCGGAGTCTTCAATCCCATGTATATTTTTCTGGTGTCGCATCATATCGTAATGTCTACCATTATAACTGACGTTCTCCACACAGGCTAGGATTAAACGCTTGGGCAAATTTCCCAGGAACAGGTTTTCTTGATTGACAATCATATTCCCTTTAGGAACGGAAAAGACCTTGGTCTGTACTCGTCGAATCGGGTACTGGGCTGGGTTTTTCTCCAAGGCTCTGATGTGCCCCAACTGTACACCTGGGCTCGGTTTCACTTTGCGTACAAACAGACTGGCCTCTTGGAGGACAATATTATACTCGAGGTCATCACTCGGGGCTATCAAGGCAAACACAGGCGTTGCGCGCACTAGTCGTATTTTGACAGGTACGCCATTCAAGAGGTATCGGTCCTGCATGAATAAGTCCGCATGCAGACGTCCCATCATATCGACCGGGTGACTCTCTGCTGTGAAACCCATTATCTCCATATAGCTGTCATTATCGGGACTCCCCTCCATGTTGCCTAGGGTATCTCGGTTGAATAACGGAGCTGTCAAATACGACTTTTTAGCGTCACGCCCGTAGGATAACAGTGTTTCGATGTAGGCTCGGTACGGGTACGTGTTCGTTGAGGCGCTCCCCAGTTTATCACTGAGCGATATATCCACTTGCTGGAATAGCGAATGAAGCCAGAGATTCACTCGACCCACGGGTGCATCTTCCTTAAGGACCGACCCATCTTTATTGGTGATCTTGGCTTTCACGTACATGCAGGTACGTATGTGCTAAATCCAGGTAGGTCGTATCAGCGTTGGTGATGGTGAATTCAATGGGGCCTGTGGCTGTAATGCTGGAAAGGGGCAGATGTTCCACCCATTGACCCTCTTCGGCACTGGTATGAGTAGGTGGGACGGTCCATAAATCAAATTCGCTGTTGGTAGAAGGACAGGACTCGACATGGATGAAAGCCATCTTTAAGAAAAGATATCCTGGGTCTTCGATGTGTGTCGTCGCTGGTGCGTCGTCTCGGGGGTGCAGGAATTTTATTCCCTACGGTGCGTTGTGCTTTGGCGACCAAGACGCCTCCTGCTTCTTTGGCTCGGCGTTTCAGTGCTTCTGTGGGTGCCGCACCGCCCAAGACATCACCCGCGACTTGTAGTCCACTGCGTACCGCTTGTTTGCCGATTGCTTTCACCCCACGCGTCACCAAGGGCAGGAACGTTTTGACGATGCTCCCGAGTATGTTCCCCAGCCCATGTCCTCGTTGCATGCGTGTACCTGCAAAGACCGGAAAGCTACGCCCGGCCTGTTTGGTGTAATGATCGACGTAACTGGCTGTATGGCATTGATAAGGCACCTTCATTATGCAAAGTGAACCGCTCGGACTTGATGGAAATGAAGTGTCAGCACCACTTTCCCACGCTCGAATGCAATCGGTTGACCGGTGTCATCTCTTATATCGATGATGATGGAGCTAATATCAGTCTGACTGACCGGTAGATACAAGATGTGCCTGAAACTGTGGGTGACTTGAGCTCCATACTTGCCTTTCACCGGGCAGACGCGTAGTAGAGGTACGTTGCTGTCTCCGACAATGTGTGCATCGACCACGTCTGAGTAGATGTACAGGCCATACATACCACCACGCATGTCCATCGGGATGTGGCCTGTCTCACCGGTGGAGCCAGCGTACCCCGGCAGATCGAGACCTAGCATTTGCTGTAGGGTAGGACTGATTTCGACACTCACGTTGGAGCTGAGAGTGAGACAGGCCTTGTCGTTGTGTGCGTTGTAATCGAAGTCCACATGATTTTTGAAGGAGAAAGTTTTTACGGGTTTTGAAGTATTCGTGACGTCCCGTAGAGAGTCATAATGCATCAGACTTCTCAGCCCACCCATGATCTCCTTCGGGGTATCGTATTGGCCTTCGGGGAGGGTGAATCGGGTTTCTTGTCCTTCGTAGGTCACCTCGTACCACACATCCCCACCTCGCACGTTGTACCACGAGTAAGGGTATTGGATAGCCACGAGTCCACATTCCCAGCGTCCAGGTAAATGCAACGGTTGCGGTAACCGGGTCACGTACTTGGTCAAGGTGTTGTCAGGAAACACATCAGCCGAGCTGTTACTGGATAGGGTGAGGTAAAACATGCGACTGAGCTTTCCTGCTGCTGCTCCCGAGTTTAATACTTCTCCCATCCCTTGGGCGCTAATCGTCTTGATGGTCGCGGTGACTTAGATCTTGATGGTTGAAGGGGGTGGCGTGGTAAAAGGGGTGAAAAGTAGGTGCCCGCCGTGGTGGTGTTTTGGGGGGTGACTCCGGTTCCCACTCGTGGTGTGGTGAGAGTCGTTGTGTGTGCAGCGGTGAGTCACGCTGCATCCAGGCCCAGCGCTGGGCATTCCCCACCAATTCCTGCGGTACATGCATGTCTTTTAAGCCTTGAGCAAAGACCTCCCATCCTGGAGGATCCGTGTGCGACCTGCGTTGACGCATCAGGTCATTCACTAAATCCGTCATGTGGGTACCGGAGACCACCTGATTCTGTACCAGTAGTTCGCCTTTATCATTCCAAGTCATGTTAGGATTCTGTTTCATCCGTTGTAATACCAGGCCAGCTTGTTTCTTGAACGATGCAGGTACACTCTTCAGGACTTCGTCTTCGACCCACTGTGGGGCTGTCCGTGGTAATGGCGGCTGTTGGAGCGGTGCTGAGGTCGGGGGTGTTGTCGCGTGATGGTGGCGGTAGTGGTGCTGCTGGGGTAGAGAGGGTTTTGTATTGGTCCATGAACGTCATGTACCGCTGAAGCGTCTCATTGTACTGTTGTACTTTCTCACTGTCGTTTAACCCGGTCGTTGTAAGATCTGACGCATCTCTTCATCGAGGGTGTTTATCGTCTTCACCGTAGAAGGTACGGGGTACGGTGATCGGAGGTTTTGAAGAAGCCGAGGTTCGACGAGGACCATTTTTTTCGTGTGGTTCATTGTCGGCCGAAGAGTCCACCCAATACTGGACCCAACATGGAAGCGGCCAACGATGCTAAAATGGCCCCGAGAAAGCCGCCTTTCTGTAACACCTTTTTCTTTTGTGTTTGAGAGACTCGCTTCTGGACTAGGATTCGCAGACCTGTCTTATGCTTGGCCAACTTCGCCTTCTGAACCGGAGTCAGTGGTACGTTGCCTTTTAAGATATTGAGTCCAATCTCACACAGACAGCATACGAGAGCAGGGTCTGCACCGCGTACAATGGTTCGAACCAACTCGGGTGGGGCCGTCTTCAATACACGGAGCGTCGGGGCGTGCTTCCGTACTCGCGCAGACATCATGTACAACTAATGCTAGAACCCACAACCCTGCCCTTTTTATCTACTTCACAGAACAGAGACAAAAATCAACCATGATGTGGTATTAATTCTTTTATTATCCCCAACATCAAACACACACACCCCAGCTGGGGGAGCCACTGTGGATGTGTTTACATTATTTTTGCATGTACACGTGGTGAGTCTCTCCGGGAAAGATTCCGGTCCGTAGTCGAAGGTGATCGGGGGTGGCTTGCTTGAGGTCGAAGAGCATATACCCGTGCTGAGGGGTTGTCGCATCTTTAAAGGCTTCCAACGCAAACGCAGTGCGTCCAGGGTACATCTGTCTCGCCAGGTGCAGCAGTTGAGTGGTATCTCTCGAGTTTTTGAAGACCACCAGGTAGTGGGTATTTAAGCTGATGTTCCGATGTTCTTTGTTTTTACTGAAGAGATTCTGCACAATGTAGATGAAGCTGAGCCGTCGATGATGGCTGCCTTTGGTAAAGAGTTGGGTGACCCGACTGTACGTCTCCGCCATCAGATCATCCAGAACCACCAAGGCGTCCTGTTCCAAATCGGCCAGGTTGGGTAGCCCTTCCACGCTGCCTGCTATTCTCCGTAACACCACACGACTCGGGCAATGGGTGGGGTGATCATGCTGTCGGCGTGTTGGAGGAGTTTTTGGACGAAGTGCGTTTTACCGGAACCCGTCAGTCCTGCGATGACACAGGTGAAGGGATGTTGCCACCGAGGGTCCATGGTTGAAGGTGTATCCGCTGTCGTGGTAACCCGCTCTTGTAAATTTGGTACGAGTGAACTGGAGTGGTGGTGGGTACAACGTCGGTCGTCGTTGTCTGTTCACTGTGAGGGATGAGATCCGGTGAGGTTTCAGACGTAGTCGCTGTACTTGGTGTGGAGCTCTGTGTTGACTGTATACTTGGTGTGGAGCTCGATGTGGCTTGTACACAGGGTGTGGTGGTGATGACTGGGCTCGATACGGGGTTGACTGGTGCTATCTGTAGACTGGTTTGACTGGCGGCTGGAGTTCTAGGTTGGTTGAGTAGAGTGCTGAGATAGGCTACGTCGTAAAACACACCTCGGTACAACACACTCAGCAGGGTTAGCAATATCACCACAAAGCCCACTTGCGCTTTGCGCGTTTTGGGAGACGCTGTGTTCAGAGACGGTTGCACCGTGTTCATGGTCGAACGTGGAGTGGAGGATGACGGTAGTGGTGTCTGGTTTTATAGTCGTTTCACCTGCTTGGCCGCAACCCAGGAATTGAAGGAACTGGGCCAGCCTTGCCATTTGACGAAATGAAACAGTTTGCCACGTCGACGTTCGGTTTTCAAAATCTCCTCCACCATGTAGTAGTCTTGCTTTGTTTTTACGACAGGCTGTAATTCCATCTCGTAAAACGTCCCTAGCAACGGTTCCCCTTGAAGATCTTCCAGTCCATAGACTCGCTGTTGTCGGGGTAGGCGCCGTTTAATCAGGCAATGCTCATCGCTCCAGTTGGGCAAGTAACTTTTCTCGAACTTGCCCTTTACTTTACTGATCCGTACAGGGTCCCCGACCTTGAACGCCTCCTTCGGTGCTCGTTGCGATTGCCTGGGGTACAAGACACGCCGGACTTGGGCTTCAGTGCGTTGGGTGATGGTAATGGGGGCTCTCTGTATACTCCGGTGATAAGCTCGATTGTAACCACTCACAAGTTTCGGGAGAACATCAATGTACCGTCTTGTATTCTTATAGGTGAAATATTTATACATGCGGCCTTTGAATGCCCTGTTGAACCTTTCCACCACGGAAGCCTTGGTCTCGTTGTAGGTGTGAAAGAAGAAGACCTTCTGTTTCTTGAGAAAGGCTTGGAACGGACGGTTGAGGAATTCCGTGCCTTCGTCGGTTTGCAAATACAAGGGTTTGCGCCCAGTCTTGAAGATGTCCTTGAACGCCGCTATAAGATTCGCCCCCGTTTTCGTCCGGATGGGTACCACCCACGCATACTTTGACAGGATATCGATGCACGTCAAGATATACCGATTCCCATCGTTGTGTTTGGCAAAGGCGCTCATATCGACTAAATCCGCTTGCCATTGGGCATCTAGTCCTCCCACGATGACCCGGCGGGCAGCTCGATGTAAGGTATACGTGTCTTGTTGTTTGAGCCAATCTCGGACTTGCGCACGTTGTATCTCCTGGGGTTTGGCCGCTCGATAGAGAGCCGACAATGCATTATACGCAGCCGGACTGCCGGAACTGTGGTATAAGTTATCCAACACCTTCTCCCAGCGCAAAATGATAATGGACACGGAGAGTATCGCTTATTTATAACGAGGTCGAAGTTTCTACCACCGTTGTATATATCCTAGGTTGACTGAATCTAGCCGGATAGTCTATAGCCTCGTCGTCTGGATCCGCTTCATTGCTAGACATTTGTTCATTGGGTTCAGCCAGCGCGTCCTCAATAGCACGAGACCACCCCAACTCGTCTGATGACCGCTCGTCCGGTATAAACAGCTGGTCCACAATAGGCAGCACTTTCTCCAAGGCCATCCAAAGATCGGGGTCTAGGGTGAAGCTTTGCGTAGGATCGTGGTAACGCCCCAGACGTGCAAAGAAGGGTCCACGGTGTACGTAGATGGCATTGTATATATGGATGACGTTTCCGTCGAGCTCACCGCTCAACACCCGTTTAAATTTAGTCCACCCATCACTGTGTAGGGTAACCGAATTCGATGTGGACTCCGGACCTGACCCACATACATCCCGGTCTTCCACGAGGGTGACTTTATCTTCATAGACGTGTAACCCCACCTGGGGTGTAAGGGGAAGAACGGTTCGTAGGATTTGTGTCATGGTTGACCCAATGACGAACGGTGGATTACAAGCGTCTAGTCCGTCATCCATAATTCAGCCGTCGTCCATTAGAGAATATCCGCGTCCATAATCCAAAGACCTATTCCATATTCCATATAACAGTATTAGCACCAAATTCAAAAAGACAATCATAGTATACATGAACATAGGCTTGTTTCCTGCAAGAGAGAAGCGGTCAACAGTTTTCAAGGATGCCGGCAAGACAGCATGATGTTCCAAAAATATCAAATCCGTATCGCTGATCAGTATTCTTAATCCATAATATTCGTTGTAAGGTCGTCATCTAAAGAATGATGTATCTCAGTCACGCTTTGATTGTGACTGTTCATATGAGTACCATGAGGATCTTGAAGTACATGGGTTCATACGGCCCCTAGCCCCGGGTTAAGCGGAATTAGACACAAGTTACGAAACGTAGCGCCATAGATCTTGCACGCTACGTTCGTATTTTGCTATCAGCATGCGATATGTATCGCCAAATTTGAGAAACTTTGAGTGGAGGCGCTTGGTGGAATAGCCCTGTTTTATAAGTTTCTGCAACAATGTTTTGTGACGTTGATTAAACTCGTCACATTTAACACAGGATCTAGCAAATGCTACTAAGCGAGATATGTATACGCCATATGCAGGTCCCACTGGAATATTACTGTCCAGAAAGGGATAGTTTACGATGTCGAAATTGTAATCATCTCTTTTGTCATAAAGTCGACGAGAGAGAATGCCCGCTTCATTTTTATAGAGATATAGATCTAAATATGATGTACCTGTAGGGCTATCTGTAGTTTCCTTCAAATCCAGTGAAGGTGGATATATATCCTTCACTGCGTCATTTATATAGCGATTATCCACAGCGAGAAGATCGTCTATATAGCGTTTGGTGAATGAGAAGGAACGGGCTTTGAATGGATCGGTTTTTGAAAGCGCCTGCATATAGTCATATTCATAAGAGAACAGATACAGGTCAGCCAACAGGGGTGCACAATTAGTACCCATTGGAATACCTATATGCTGTTGATATATTGTGCTGCCAAATTTCACATAGATATTTTTAATGAGAAATTCAAGCAACTCTATAAACAAAGAAACATCCCATGAATGATATCTCTTGTATGTAGTCGAGCTAAAGAATGCTTTATGGCTTCCGACATTAATATATCTACGATCAGTTTTCTTGAACACAGATACTATTAATGAACTTATACGGTCAATAAGGTCCTGATGAGGGATTGTAGTATAGAGAGTCGAGAAATCCCATGTGGATACATGTCTGTACGGTGTGTGACCTTTAGCATCAAGTTCTTCCGTAAGACATTTTGAGTTTTTCAATATCCACATACATTCAACGCCAGAGTTCTTGAAAATAGTGGCGCAATACCTTTCCCAAAATGCTTTTACCTCCTGAAGGGCCCTCGTCAATAGGGTTGAAAGAAGCTTGGTGGTGCAGCTTCTAGAACCAGCTATGAATCTAGCTTGTATGGTGATTTATGCATTTTGGGAGTCCAGTATATTTTTGGTATGTCGTTATGATTGGTTGGAAGACAAATACCTCTTTCCCTGAGAAACTTTTTGCGATTGTTAAATAAATCTTCCAGAGTAAATGCAGTTTGGGAGTAAGTAGACGTATTTGATGAAGATATGTCTACACTCAATTCTTTAACCAGCACCTGGTAATTGTAATATTTACATATGAATATTATATTATTCGGAGCTTTGTCTGCTGGGACTATGACGAATTTACTCTGGAGAAGAACTTCTTGCGAATTGAGGTTTCTCAGTACTTGTTTTGCATGGGGAAGAGTACTTCTGTCAATATGGCGGATTGTTTCAACGACCTTGGTCTTGGTGAGGTCCAGCCAATCAGCGAGTACTGTAGGTTCAACTTTTTCTCGCTTAAGCCAATCAATAGCGTACTGTTCCAATGCAGACAGGACTATCTTCTGGTCGGCCTTCAGATTTATTCTTCTTGGCTCTCTATATTTAGGTCCTTTCATCAGGAGTAATTTCAGATCCTTATCACTCACCACATCAAGGTCACCAGTCACAATATGTTTGCATGGTGTATAGATAAAGTTCGACAATTCACAATCACAACTATAGCCTCCTGACGTGTATAAGTTCCAGTCAAACTCCTTGACAACATTGGAGTAATTGAATATTTTGGTGGCTATAGATTTAGTATACTTATATGAAATGCAAGGAGGTTCTGTGAACTTGAAATAGTTTGGTACAGCGTTGCGTACCTCTAGATCATTCAGAATTCGAGGTAAATTAATGATGTCCAGTCCTTTATCTAAGTAGTTGAGTTTCAAGAAAAGCCGATCTTGAGATGTTTCGATTATGTTCACTGGACGATACAACCGAAAATACGCTATATCCTGACATACTTTACTGATTTTTGGTGGTATTATATTTCCTGAAGACGCAGATTGTTGTATATCTCTGGCTATTTGATCTAAAGCTCTCATAGGTAACGCATACAGAACTGTACGTAAGCTATGTATACTATTGGGTGTGTTAGTTAAACCCACTAAGTAATTTAAAGTGATATGATCGTGAATCATCGAACTATTAAACTTTCGCCAACCATGGCTGCGTTGTCTCCGTTGATGGGGTTCAAATAGTTGGGTAATGTTGGATATATTTGAACGGCGGTTTGTAGCATTGCCGAACCCACTGACATTATCATTTAAACCAAACGGAAACACTGACCCAAGTTCTAGCATCCAGAATAATTCCCGCTCTCGGATTTTTCTCTCAAATCCAAAGGGGGAATCCTTAGTAGATGGATAGACGACGTCTATGATCTGAATACTAAAGTTATCCCAGCCATGGTCGGGTCCAGAAAAATGTTTACCTATAAGCAATTGCTTTTTCCTAAAGGATTTTCTGTGACCGTTCACCCTAGGATGGAGTCTTTGGGTGGTCTTGCCAACATACAGTTGACCACACTTCTTACAGGAAACTAAATAAATACAGTTTGTAGTAGAACAACTAAGATCAACATACGAGTTAACAGAATATGAGTTACCAGTTAACGCGGAACTAAATGAAGCTGAAGTATTAAAGAGTGGACACGTGAGACATCCACGATGTCCACACTTAGAAATTTGAGATTATTACATGTAGAATTCGGTGCTAAACAATCATCAAGCGCAATATTACAAGGTTTGATGTCGTGGCCTTGCTTTGCTGTCAGAAATATATCTGTCATTTGGATTGAAAAAGGACTTAGTGCATTTCGAACTATTAGAGACTCGGCCGAGAAACCGAGTGAAACCGAGTGACACACACTCTGACTGTCTCTCGTATTTATGGACAGGTCTCTTGGTGACATGGTTGACCCAATGACGAAGAGAGAATGACGCACACTGTGACTGTCTCTCGTATTTATGGTGAGGTCCCACTGTCAATGCCACAGCGTCAGGGTCAATAGAGCACAGATCATTACTAGGCCAACCAGCCGTCGCTGGTTCCGGCGTGAGCGCTCGTGGTCCATAGCCTGGGCATCAAGGATGGCTGTCATAGTCCAGTAGTGGTGAGTGATAGCACACCTCTCCATCGAGTGCACTCGAGGACCGCTTCTGTGAACTCTTTCAGGATCTGGCGTCGCCCCTCGTTGTCTTCGTCATCTGCAAACATGGACCAAACCACTGCTCGGTAACCCGTGAGTGAATTAACCACGGTGTAAAATGCGAGTGGCATAGGGGTGGGTCTCCGTCATGGCTCTGTAACAGTAGGAATGAAGGTGTGGGATCCAGAGAGACGTGTTTTATAGACCATGTCACTTTTATACACCCACATAGAAGTACCCGGATGTAATAGTACCCGGATGTAAAAGGACTCGGATGTAATAGTACCCGGATGCACGTGCGGATGTACCCGGATGTAAAAGGACCCGGATGTAATAGTACCCGGATGTAAAAGGACCCGGATGTAAAAGTACCCGAATGGAGAGCGCGGATGTACCCGGATGGACGCGCGGACGTCAAGGACCCGGATGTAGGGCAAAGGTCACTACATGCGTTGCAGAACTGCACAGCCCAGAACATGCCTTGATCACGTGATAGCCACGTGACAACCCCCAGCCCAGAACAAGTCTGTACATGCCTTGATCACGTGATCACTACGTGACCACCCCCTTATATTTTACCCGGGGGAACAAATAAGTAGGCCAATGAAGCTTTAAATGCCCTTTCTCTACTACTGAGCCTGTGAAACGGAGCTTGCGCTGTGGGAAGGTTGTAAGAGGGAGTGAGTGAGTGAATATGATTTAACGTCGCTTTCAACACTATTTCATTCATATCACGACGTTTGGTTTCGAAGCCCTCAACACCCTGTAAAAGGGCCAATTGTGCATGGGTATCTCGAAACCGCCAACAGACAGACAGACAGACAGACAACGATCGATCGATCGATATTAGATTGTTTGCCTCACCAGCGCTCGCAGCCAATCAATACCGGTACTCAGTTTCGTCTTGGTAAGTTACGGGATATGTCGCAACCAAGGTCCTCAGACTCATTTAACCATGAGTCTGAATTCAGTCTGCCAAAAATTGCTCTCCTGTCAATTGTAATTTCCACCTGTGTGGTGTGGTGTCACGGAAGTCATTTGCGTACACTTGGCCATCCATAAGATGGCTTGCGAGTGGTGTGTCCCCATCATCGCGGAGTAAACCGTATATATATATATATATATGTGCACAATCTGGAAATTTTAAAAACGCGCAGCTCGATTGAAAACGCGTCTCTGGTTTCCCGAAGATTTTCGAAACAATTCACCAATCAGGGAATCATACCAACCATGGTAACCATATCAGAGAGCGAGAGAGCCCTGGTTGAGTTCAACATTGTTCAAGCAAACTTGTCGACTAGACTGTATGACTATATCAGTTAATTCAGATATTAACAGATAGTGACAGTCTGCCTTCACTCCTCCAACGATTGGTCGTTCGACCCGCGCCATTATGAATTAAAATGAGCTTTCCCATTGACACATTATTTATAGGACGAAAGAGTTTCCCTCAACAACAAACATGACAATCTGTCCCTCGGTAAAACGCACCTCCACTTATTTAAATAACAAGTTTTCCTGGTTCTTCTTTTCTCCCCGTCTCTGAATGTAGAAAACCAAACTAATTGGCATCGATCCTTCCACAGCAAATTAAAAAATTCTTATCGCGAACTTTCAGGTGCATGAGCGGAGTTTCCATCTCCACATCGCCGTGCTACACGGATAGGGGCATCTTCGAAACGTCAAGGTTTCTCTTTGTGAGCCAAAGGCGGTCCCTTGACCAACTTGCATAGCAAACCGCGTTCCGCCCACACTCCAGTTACGTGACCTAGAAAAACTGCGCTGATGGTAAAATACGTTTGGGTTTTACTTTCGCTGTTAAACTATTCGCTGATACCGAATGTAAAATATTTAATCCAAGCACGCATAAACAATAAAATATTAATGGATAGACCCGTGAAATTTTATAGAAATCCGTGCGTTTCAACCCAATTCAAATCCTTCAGTGGGAAGGTGAGGTCGGATACACTGACACCGCGGACCGCCTTTAAAGCTCCGGTGTTTTCTACATTTGCCTGGCTTGTTGGATGTTTGATGGTAGATGAATGGGTTTATTTTCTCTTCAAATAGATTTTGTTTTAAACTTGTTTCCTTTATATTTATTAATGTTCATGATTGTTGAAAAGGTGCATGTTCATCTGCCACTGGGTATCGCACAAGCTATGGTGTTTTCGAATCTGTTGTCACGGTCGCCATGGTCGCGGTGCTTAAGTAATCTGATTGGTCAATATGTGCAGAATGCCGCTGTGTGTCGTTGATCGTGATACATTGCCCAAGCGTACCAGGGGCTATATCTAGGATAGAGATATCCCTGGTTTTAGCGAGGATGGGATAGGGATAGTTCACATGGTCTAAAATGATGTCCGCTAACCGTTACCGATCGTGAATAATCATATGAATCGGAATACTCTCGTGGATATTCACATCATCATCTCAGTTGCTAGAAATTTCCCAAGTCCAACGTGCAAAGTCCCACGCAGGAACACTTGATTCCGTTATCAGTGATGGGCCCAACCACAAATCGACTGACGTGACTTTGGGTCATGTGAAGTATCCTCGGCCATATAGAATAGAATAGAGTATCTTTTATTTGCTGATGACAGCGCCCCGAGAGGCTAACAATAAAATTTATACAAACTAAAAATAAATAAGCAATAACCCCATCCCTGGATTATACATAATTCCGTCCCCCAAATATTGAACCCCACAAAACATTACCACAAATTAGTAAAGCACTGCCAATGCCCAGACGCTATTCCGGCCCAGGGGCGGAGGACAGTCAGACCTGCCAGAAATTAACGGGGACGTCGACGGTCTCGTTCTCGATCTCAAAATCTGCCGTCAAACACGTACTGTGGATTAGCCAGGGCAGGGCCCAGGCTAACTTGTCGACGAACGTAACAAGGGAGATAACTCAGATTTAAAAACACGGGAATTTACTCCCTTGTATTCGAGCTCTCTGTTGTTTGAAGGCAAAAATATACACCTGTTAGCGGGAACGATCAGGACCACAAGTAAAAGTGAAATTCCTTGATTTTATCCTTTATTTGGTGGTCGATCGTTGACGGTAATTAATTTTTAGACCATAATTTTGTGGTGCCCGTTATTTTGAAGAATAATGCCTATAAACTTGTTTCGTCAGCGACTTTCAACAAATTGAGTGCATGGAAATGTTGGAATTAGGGGTCACTGTAAGCTAAATTGCTCTGTTTTGCAAAAGCCTTCTGGACAAAAACCCTTCAGCATATAATTTTAATGGTAAAATCCAATGAAAAATGATAGAAACAATGGTTTTTGTCAGATGTTACTTTTATAAAATATAGAAGTTACCAGTATCTATACTATATATGTACCAAGTATTATAATCTTCAGTGTTTCGACACATGAGGAAGAAGGCTGTAGTTAAATGGCAACGATGGTTGGAAAACTCGACAAAGGTAAGCTGTGTCCTACGCTGATAAACAGCTTGTATCACTGACGTCCCTACTCTCCTTGTTCCCCCCGCTGATTCACATCGCATATTTTGCTCTGCACAGGCCAACCACCAATGACCAATGAATATCACTCTTACAGAAGAGTCTTGGCAATATGAGTTGTCTCCTCTTCAAACGTTCATATGTCGTTAACGGCAAAATTAACAATAAACGGACGACAAAACAGCTCTAATTATGTTAATTTCTAAGTTAAGAGTGAACAGATTTTTGGATAACTTCCTCCATTGTTTAGTAAGATTCGTCAACTGATTGCAAACATTTGTTCACTGATACCTTCAAATAATTAACAAATAAATCCCTGTAAATGTTGTTCATATCCCACTGATAAGACCACGCTTTATCGTCATGAGTATATAAGGAGATCAAGCTGCCTAGAATGCTAACGTAAAAACACCGTTCAATTGTTTCAGATTTTGAATTGAATGTTGACTGTAGTTAAGACGGGGAAAAGTTCCTTTGAGAGATGCGGTATAAAGAGGGCGTGTCACTGTCAAAATATTGGCATGGCTTCCACATTACGTGAGAGTCGTGATTTCACTATCATGAAGGCATGACGTAATTTCGATCACGTGAGGTACTTAGCCAATCGTGGTTAGTATGAGGAATCTGGTTATCTCCGAGCTATTACGGCCCGGCGATTGGGTAACCAGATACGGCCAAGAGGCGCGAACTTGACGATGTGAATCAGCGGGGGGAACAAGTAGCCCTGGATGTCAGTGATACAAGCTGAATAGTATGAGCGTAGCTGTGTCCAAGCTGTGATCAAGAAGACAAACACCAGGAAGTTTTTCCATAAACACAGAGGGAGAGGACAAAGCTGCCTGAACCAGATCCTCAGTGGTCATACCAAACTGAAATCATCAGGTGAAGCTGAACACCAACTTAATGTCGGCAGACTGCAGCAGGGTTCGTACGGGGCCTCGAAAGCCTTGAAAAGCATGGAATTTAGCCAGTCCCATTTCCAGGCCTGGAAAGCCTTGGAAATCAACAAAATGGCCTTCAAATTTTACCTGATGGCCTTGAAAAAAAACAGTCTTCAAGTTTATTTTATAAGTGCAAGTTTGTGGCGTATAATGCGATGTGGCGCTGCACAGTCCTCCGTTGTCGGTATTCCATGATATACAGCTATCCCATAATTTAGTTACCTCCCCTGAATAGGTGTATATATCTTGTGGTGCCAAACACTGCATAATTAAATTTAAATATGTCCAGCATATTATTTCAAATGTACAATGTACCAGTGATTGGAGTTCTCCAGTTTTATCTCAATTTCCAGCATTTAACAGGATTTTGAACCATAAAATATGATTTTCAGATCGTGTTAAGTGACCTATCACAATCTTCGACACTGATACATATTTGTAAGATTAATGGCTTTAGGCTTCTGTTTAATTAAATGGAATTAAATCCATTCGGTGCTTGCTGTGATGGATGTCCAGTAATCTGAAATATGTACTGAAAATATTTGATTACCAGGAAAAAATCAATATAATATAATAGTGCCTTGAATTTAGATGACAATCTCGAGTTTTATTTCCCAGAAATCACTTAGAATGCTTCTCCAGCCATCTAGGACCCCGGCCTAAAGTGCTAGGATAGTATTTTTCCAGCTGATAATGGCCTGAAAATGTGAATCTGTGGCCTGGAAATGGCCTGGAAATTCACAATGGCCAAGGTGTACGAACCCTGCTGCAGTGTCTATAATGTGCCTGAGACAGTCCATGATTATGTCTTCCAGTGCTCGAGATTTGAGGAAAAACGTGATTCTCTGATGGACAAAGTGATCAGACTTTCTTGCATCTTTCTAACAGAAAGAGGATCTATTGTGAGGGAGATTAATCTACAGGTGCTAAGTGGGCACAATGAGGTCCTCTCAAGGGTGCACAATTCTCAGATAGTGGGCGCATTCTATGACTGAGTAAGACCTGCCCTGCCTAAGAACTATTTAAACTAGTTGCATCAGTTGTGCCCCATACACAGGGGTTGTAAATAACATAACCATGTTTCTCTTGTTTATATTGTACATATTGTTTCTACCTGCCTTACCAAATTATGTCTTTCTCTGTCTTTACTCTGCATCAACATGATCAATGAGTCAGACAAGTCCGATTGATCGATCAAACACCGCCCGCCGTCTAGTATAACAAACAGCATTGTGGGAACATAGCACCATGTGATTTTGTCTTGTAGCACCAGTGAAAAATACCCATCGAGTTAAGAGTGGATTAACAAATAAACAACAACAACAATTATAATTTAAAATTCTTCTCACTTTCTAGATTTGGTCATGATCATAGTAATATCATAGTTATAGTTATTGTGCAAAACCATACTTTTAACATGTATCATTCCTGATGCGTTTAGAGTCTACACTCTTTCTATATTTAATAAAAATAACATCTGACAAAAATCATTGTTTTTTCCATTTTTCGTTGGCATATACCATTAAATTTACATTATGAAGGGCTTTTGTCCAGAATTCGAATAAGACGAAGGGCTAATGTGCGAAGGGCTTATGTCCTTAAGGGCTTTTGTCCTGAAGGGCTTTTTTCATGGATCCATCTAAACGGTTACACAAAATGAAATTAGAAAAGAATTTGAAAAAATGAAAAGTTATACCCATGCCTTTGTTAGGTTACAAATTGGGATACAGAGAAAACAATTTTTGCCAATTTTCTTTATTTGTGTGTTTTTTTACCCCTCGGGCAAATTTTGCCCAAAGGGTATTGTCATCATCAGCATCGTCTGTCCATCTTTCTTTAAAGCTAGCCTTTCCAAATTAATACTATGTATCTGACGAAGGTCCAGAGGTGTACTGAAGATGACGGACCTTGATCTATTTTATCAAGGTCAAATTATAGTATTTGCTATATTTTTTTAAGGATTGAAGCTAGGGTCTCCAAATTTATATTTATGCAACTGGTGATTGACTAGAAGCCTATCCCAGTTGACTGACCTTGACTTATTTTTCAAGGTCATATACTGTTTATTATGATCTAACATGAAGAAATATAGCTAGACTTCCCAAATTAATACTATGTATACATTTGGTGAAGGTCCAGAGATGTACTGAAGATGACTGACCTTGACCTATTTTATCAAGGTTTTTATTTTAATATTTGCTATATTTTTTGAAGGATTGAAGCTGGGGTCTCCAAATTCATATTACTTATGCAACTGATGATTGACTAGAAGCCTATCTCAGTTGACTGACCTTGACCTATTTTTTCAAGGTCATATACTGTTTATTGTCATATAACATTAAGAAAATAGCTAGGCTTTCCAAATTAATACTATGTGTACATCTGGTGATTCTCCAGAGATGTGCTGAAGATGACTGACCTTGACATATTTTATCCTTGACCTATTTTATCCAGGTCAGATTCTATTTAGTACAATATTCCATGAAAGATTATATCGACATTGTCCAAATTTATACCACTTATGGCTGAACCTGAAGTCTATTGAAGAATATCACTGACCTTGACCTATTTTTAAAAGGTCAAATTCTATATGTTAAGTCTAAGATCTCCAAATTCATGTTCCCTATGCAATTAGGTTAGAATTGACCTGAAAATTGTTGAAGATGACGGAACTTGATCTATATTTCCAAGATAAAATTACTTGATTTGATTATGAGCTATATAGAACAGTATATTTAGAGCTAAGAATTCAGTCATCCTCTACCAATTTTTTCCATCAATTAAGGCCTTGGCAAAAGCTGAACTACAGTCAACCCTACTAGATCACATTTTTGTTAATGTAGTTCTAAAAATACACTGATGATTATACAATGCTGGGTGTAGACAATAACTGATAGCCGAGGGGTATTGAAGCCCAATGGGCTAATTTTTTTTTAAATTTTTTTTTTATATTTTTGATCAGTTTTTTTGATCAAATTGACGTGCAACTTTATTTGTATCAGATACCTGGATACCTATCAAAAAGCACAGCCTGCCATGTTGTCTTTATAGCAGTTCAAAATTAAAGCATTCATAGAGCTGAACCCTTTGAACTTTTCAATTTATGAAAACTCATTATCAAAATAGTCTTATTAGTAAAAGTCTTTTCTTACTGAACGTCTTACCTGTCAGAATCTAATAAATGATTGAACTCCTACTCCATTGTAGTCATGCAAGCGAAAGATGAGGAGAATGTTCCTTCCACGAATGTGTTCAAATTTAAGGATCTCCGACCAGTGGCTGATCCTGTCCACAGCTATACCAGTACAATACAGAGTAACAAAGTACCCCTTGTTATAGATAATGGTGAGTCCAATATTATAGATTGTTGGCTTGTGCAATTAACACACAATAAAAGGTCAAGTACCAGGCCTCATCACCTTACATGTACTTCATAAGTTAGCCACCCTCGCACATGTGCACAGCCATTGTGGCAAGAGTGTCTGACGACCCTCTCAGGCGAAACCGTGTTCATGATACCCAAGTGTATTCCCAAACATTAAACCTGTTAAATGATGATGTGCATAAATACACAACTCCAGCCACTCAGCTGGACTCCACCAGTGACATCATTCTCAATGTAACGTCATGGAACGTATCTCCAGGAATTAGGATGTTACCATAGAACATGATGCATAACGGTCTTCGCTGACTCTTGACAACGTTTTCAAAGTGACAGTTGGTCACTTTTCAATACATTCACACCGGATAAAAATGTGTTAGCATAGCTGATGTGCCAGGTTGTTTGCCTCGTTCACCCAATATTATAGATTGTGTAATGGTGAGTCAGTTATTGTAAGTAAATGGTCAGTAAATTCTTATGGTGAATCCATTACATGGTCAGTTCATTATTATAGATAATCAGGAGTCAATTTTATAGTTATAGATAAATTTGAGTGAATATTATATACCTGTGAAGCGATTTTGATAATGTTGAGTGAACATTATACACTTATTAACTTGTGACGGAGTCAATATCATGAAACCTGGACCCGAGGTCAGACTTGGCCAAGCAGACCTGACCGAGGCCGCAGGCCGAGGTCAGGTCTGTTTGGCCAGGTCTGACCAAGGGTCCAGGTTTCATGATATTGACTCCGTCACAAGTTTATAAGTGTTTTATTATACCGAATTTATTAACTGCAGTAAATTTTCGCTATGACGCCAGACTAGCGCATGGTACTACAACTCCTTTCCAAAAACGCTGTTTGGCGAATACTTTCTGTCACGCAGCTGTGTGGTACCGGAAACGAAACACACAGATACAATTTTATGAATAGTTCATGGATAAATCTACAAAGCTGCTTCCAATCTGACTAGAATAATACTGAGAATTTAAACTTTCAGACGCGTTTTCCGATATGTACGAGGTGAACTTTCCGTCACAAAACTTGGGGTTTTCATACAATATAGCCACTGGCTTTACACACTTCATTCATAAATCCTATTTGGGCCATGATGAACTCATTTGATTGGGTGACATCGACGGCGTAAAGTTACTCCAGTTTGGAGATGAGAATGAAATGGATTACTCGGGCAATGCAGACAGGAATTACATATAATAAATTATTTTACCTCTTGATTATTCGGGAGATCGAAACGTATGCTTACCATCGACGAACGAGAGTATTTATCTCTTTCTCAACACAGCAAAGAATTTGAAGAGGAATTCGCCAAGTTGTTCTTTCGTTACTGACGAAAGACTATGGAAATCAACATCTTTCGCTGGACAGTAGATATAGACGCCTGTATAACATTTTTGCGTTCTTACTGTCCCTATTTTGTACAGTTCTTGTAGATTTTCATCATCGGGCAAATCTACGAAGCGAACACCGTCAGCCATGTTGCAGGCAGACGGTACTTGTAAACAGTGATCACGTGATCACAATATTGACTCCGGACCTCACGCGCTCCGCCTGACACATAAACAGATGGGTCAGTGATTGAAAAATATTGACTCGTGGCTGGGTAAAGTTTGACCAATGAAATACCAGAAAACCCTCATGAATATTCAAGAGGTATAATAAATAAGGTTGAGTCAATTATTGTAGATATGGTTAAGTCAATTATGTTGGATATCGGATAGACAAGTAGTTATATGTAACATTGAGTGTGGGAGGGAACTCAATTATTACTGTTTGGCAGGTGATGGGGAGTAAATTATTATGGCGAGTCAATTAAATGGTAAGTCAATTATTATTGATAATGGGGAGTCGGCTCTAATAGTGAGTGAGTCAATAATATGGTCAATTGGGAATCAATTATTGATAAAGGTGAGTCAATTAATAGATAATAGTGAGTCCATTCCTTTAGATAATGGTGAGTCAATTATTTTGGATATCAGATAGGCAATTACTTACAGGAAACATTGATTCAATTATTATAAATATTTGAGTCAATTAATATAAATAATTGGCATATAATGGGGGAGTAAATTATTATGGCGAGTCAGGTAAATTATTATTAATAATGTGCCCCCAGAGTCCGCTCTAATAGAGATTCTAACCTTCTGTGTTGTGCGTGTCGTGTGCAAATATATGTTGTAAATAGGGTAAACTTTCACATAGCAACAGGTTTTGCAAGAATACAAAATACTGCCTCGTGAAACAGCTCATCACGGTTGAGGGAGAGTGCGTTTACCTCCCCCCGCAATAACACAGTAACATTCTTTCCGTGATACACTGAATGAGCGCAAAGGCACTCGATATCTGAACCATTCCATTTCCAGCCCTAACTTGCCCGCTTGTCTGTATGAGAAAAGATATATAATATAACTTTGTTCTTCTTAGCCCTTCGCCCACAAATGCAGACAAATGCGAGCCTGCTCGTGTTGGAAATGTCACTGTCCCGGTACTGTATCCATGGCAAGCACGTGACATGTAGGTCAACTTCTATACACGCTGGGGAATGCCACCTCCAGCTCATTAGTTCTCATATTTCTGTGGTTAATCTTGGGCAAGAAATATGTATAAAAAATCAATAAAAAATCAATAAAATATTTTATTTCTCTGCACTGAAAGAATCACTGAGTTGTTTTGCACGATATATTTTTATGGCAAGCCAGGCAACACTGCTTGTATTTGCGGCGGGGGTAAAATGTACCAGCCGCGCTCAGAGAGAATCAGTTTTGCGCATTTGTTGATTATTTCTACATTCAAATATATCTCCTGGTTAGAATTGGATTCAAAACCTTCGTATCGGCATTTGTTGTGTAATAATTTACCGCTGGGACGTCTTTCATCCCTCGTCAAAACCCCTCGATTGCTGCGCAATCTCGGGGTTTTGACTCGGGATGAAAGACGTCGCAATCTCGGGGTTTTGACGAGGGATGAAAGACGTCCCAGCGGTAAAACCCCTCGATTGCTGTGCAATCTCGGGGTTTTGACTCGGGATGAAAGACGTCCCAGCGGTAAATTATTACACAACAAATACCTCTATGTCGGTTGTGAACCCTTAAGTCAGTAATATGGAAAATTTGGAACCATTTATTGATAAAGGTGAGTCAATTCTTGTGGATAATGGTGAGTCAATTATTTAGGATATTGGGGGCTCAATTGTGACAAATAAATGTCATTTAATATAAATACATATATTTATATTCAATTATTTTTAGGATGTATTGTTTTTATGGCAAGCCAGGCAACACTGCTTGTATTTGCGGCGGGGGTAAAATGTACCAGCCGCGCTCAGAGAGAATCAGTTTTGCACATTTGTTGATTATTTCTACATTCAAATATATCTCCTGGTTAGAATTGGATTCAAAACCTTCGTATCGGCATTTGTTGTGTAATAATTTACCGCTGCGCAATCTCGGGGTTTTGACTCGGGATGAAAGACGTCCCAGCGGTAAATTATTACACAACAAATACCTCTATGTCGGTTGTGAACCCTTAAATCAGTCATATGGAAAATTTGGAACCATTTATTGATAAAGGTGAGTCAATTCTTGTAGATAATGGTGAGTCAATTATTTAGGATATTGGGGGCTCAATTGTGACAAATAAATGTCATTTAATATAAATACATATATTTATATTCAATTATTTTTAGGATGTATTGTCACTTTCTTGTTAAAGCACAAATGCAAGTGCTTGATGGGTCAGTCCCATGCGAGACTCTAACCCCGCACCCTTAGAGTTTGGCACCAAATCACCAGCAGTAAATGCAAGCGCTCTAGACCACTCGGCCACCTCAGCTTTCACAAAAAGAGGAAGTTCGGAGACTGGAGTCTAGATTACGTGAATTTACTACCCCTCTGATGAACTGAATACCCCTCTGATAGATCTATCAGAGGGGTAGTAAATGTAGACTGAACAGTCTATCAGAGGGGTAGTAAATGTACTTAATCTAGACTCCGGTCTCCGAACTTCCTCTTTTTGTGGAAGCTGAGGAGGCCGAGTGGTCTAGAGCGCTTGCATTTACTGCTGGCGATTTGGTGACAAACTCTGAGGGCGCAGATTGGAGTCTCGCACGGGACTGACCCATCAAGCACTAGCATTTGTGCTTTATCAAGAAAGTGACATCCTAAAAATAACTGGATATAAATATTACCTACTTTCTAAATGACATTTGTACATATAAATACATATAGTTGGGAGTTGGTAAGGTTATTGCTGCAAATCATACTTAGCGGATAATAGTAGGTTTACTATAGAGTATAGGAAGTATTTATATAGATAATGGTAAGACGGTTATTGCGCATAAATGCAAGTCAGTTAATTAGATAATTACGTTTCAGTTATTACAGAGAATGGGGAATCATTTATTGATATAATGTTGAGTCAATTTAAATGGTGTTGATCGTGGACTGAACATACTGTTGAGTCAGTTAATGTGCATAATCATGAGTCAGTTACAGATAAGGATAATGATAATGGGGAGTCATGATAATGGGGAGTCATGATAATGGGGCGTCATGATAATGGGGAGTTATGATAATGGGGAGTCATGATAATGGGGAGTTATGATAATGGGGAGTCATGATAATGGGGAGTCATGATAATGGGGAGTCATGATAATGGGGAGTCATGATAATGGTGAGTCATGATAATGGGGAGTCATGATAATGGGGAGTCATGATAATGGGGAGTTATGATAATGGTAAGTCATGATAATGGGGAGTCATGATAATGGGGAGTCATGATAATGGGGAGTTATGATAATGGCGAGTCATGATAATGGGGAGTTATGATAATGGGGAGTTATAATAATGGTAAGTCATGATAATAGCGTCTTGATAATGGGGAGTTATGATAATGGTAAGTCATGATAATGGGGAGTCATGATCATGGTAAGTCATGATAATGGTAAGTCATGATAATGGCGAGTCATGATAATGGTAAGTCATGATAATGGGGAGTCATGATAATGGTAAGTCATGATAATGGGGAGTCATGATAATGGTAAGTCATGATAATGGTAAGTCATGATAATGGGGAGTCATGATAATGGGGAGTTATGATAATGGTAAGTCATGATGGGGAGTCATGATAATGGCGAGTCATGATAATGGTAAGTCATGATAATGGGGAGTCATGATAATGGTAAGTCATGATAATGGTAAGTCATGATAATGGGGAGTCATGATAATGGGGAGTTATGATAATGGTAAGTCATGATGGGGAGTTATGATAATGGGGGTCATGATAATGGGGAGTTATGGTAATGGGGAGTTATGATAATGGTAAGTCATGATAATGGGGAGTCATGATAATGGGGAGTCATGATAATGGGGAGTCATGATAATGGGGAGTTATGAGTCATGATAATGGGGAGTCATGATAATGGGGAGTCATGATAATGGGGAGTTATGATAATGGGGAGTTATGATAATGGGGAGGGAGTTATGATAATGGGGAGTTATGATAATGGTAAGTCATGATAATGGGGAGTTATGATAATGGGGAGTTATGATAATGGGGAGTTATGATAATGGTAAGTTATGATAATGGTAAGTTATGATAATGGCGAGTCATGATAATAGGGAGTCATGATAATGGGGAGTCATGATAATGGGGAGTTATGATAATGGGGAGTCATGATAATGGGGAGTCATGATAATGGGGAGTCATGATAATGGGGAGTTATGATAATGGGAAGTTATAATAATGGTAAGTCATGATAATAGTGAGTCATTATAATGGTCATCTATTATAGTTGCTCATTGTAGCAGAAGTATAGTCCTGGTCTCATTCATCTAATCTCTCTCTATTTTATTCTTTATTGTAATTTTAGGATCTTACCAATGTAGAGCTGGTTGGGCCACTTCTGATAAACCTGAACTTACCTTCAGAAATATCACTGCTAAACAACGAGGGAAAAAGGTGAGAATATCTTCTAACCCACAAAAAATGTATTGAAAGCTCTGGTCCTCCTCCCAGCAGAACATACATTTTAATGGCATATTTGTTTTTGTCATTTCCTGCGAACTAACATTGGAGTGAATTTTCAGAATTATTTCAGAGTAGTAAAATATTGTGATTAGTTTCATGGTTTTCCAGATCCCAAGCATAATTTTACTGATGTGAGAACTTGCCCTGAATGTGACAGAGACAAAATGTTTGTTATAGTACAGTATGCCAGGAATACCAACATGTATAGTTTCCTGTTCAAACCTGAAAATAAGCGCCTGACATTCCCAATAAACCCCCTTCAAATCAGAATGAGATAGCCCATCTTCATGTACAGATATCATCGGTTAAAAGTTCATGGTATGTTCCATATCCTCTGATGGGGGTGATAAGTTGATGTCCTATATATTCTCTTATGACAGGACTCTGACATACAGATTGGTAATGAGATCAATAACATAGAGGTACTACGCTGGCTTCTACGCTCACAGTTTGATCGTAATATTGTCACACAGTATGACGTGCAAGTAAGTAAACTCCATACAGACTATTTCATTCAAATGCATTGGTTGTGTTGAAATGCAATGAGGGGAGAAAAAATTGTATGGGAGGTGGGCAGAATTCAGATGTGCCTTTCCTCCCTCCCCTCTTTTTGTCTGGATCGTCACCGCGTAGCGGTGTCGACCAGACTATGCTGCCACTCACGAAATTTATGCAAATGTGTACGTGCACTATAATGGGATGACCCTGGGTTAACCTGTATCACTCCGCCAGTGATTTTCACTGTGTTGAGTCTTATATCAGGGTATTAACCAGAAAATGAAGAAAAAAACAGTCGTAATCGTTTCATGTGAACTAGAAATAAAACGAAATCTGAATTTGAGTGTATTTCATATTCATTTCTTCGCCCAGGGATTGCTTAAATCCATGGACTATTTTTGTTGTTGTCTGGATCGCCACCGCGTAGCGGTGCGACGAGACTATGCTGCCACTCACGAAATATATGCAAATGTGTACGTGCACTATAATGCTGTGACCCTGGGTTGACCTGTATCACTCCGCCAGTGATTTTCACTGTGTTTGAGTCTTATATCAGGGTATTAACCAGAAGATGAAGAAAAAAACAGTCGTAATCGTTTCATGTTAACTAGAAATAAAACGAAATCTGAATTTGAGTGTATTTCATATTCATTTCTTCGCCCAGGGATTGCTTGAATCCGTGGACTATTTTTTTGTTCTTTGGTTCCGGGCGATCGGCTCAAACCCGGTTCTCAGCGCCCACCAGGCGATAACTCATGTCAGCGCTGTGCTGTCACCGTAGACTGTTGTAAATGTAAATTGATGACCTGGTAATATGGTAAGCTGTCCACCTCGTGGTGTTTGCCGTCTGAGTGCGGGTTTGCATCTGTCTGAGTTTGCGATAAGTCAGATTACTTATAATATATATGCCTGGTGTTTATAGTTCGCACTTTGTTTGTTGACAACGATAGCGTTGGAGAGACAATTTGTGCGAAAATCCCTGTTAATGTTGCTGTACGATCATACGTTGCAAATCTTGTTCCTTGATCTGAGTGTCGCATTTGACAGGTTCAGGTTCTGGGATTATGAAGACCCCAGTTTTCAACACTCGTACGTTCTTTCCCGTGAAGTCGGCGTTCGTTACTATTTTAATGTGTACGCATACTGCATGGAAATATATTTCCAGAGGAGATATGTGTCGAAGCAACAACAATAGTATTTACATTTTTCTCGTCTTGTGAACTTGACCGGATCCTGTCCAGTGCAAATTTATGTATTCCGGGGGACTCTGCTCACCGAATATAATTTAGTTTCAAAAAGTTTGAACAACAACAAAACTTTCCGAAAGCGGAAACAACAGAATTTGCAGGTACCGCTTTCGAAAAGTTTTGTTGTTGGTGGTGTTTTTCAAACTTTTTCAAACTAAATTATATACGCAATGATCGTACAGCAACAACAACAGGAATTTCCACAAAAATTGTCTCTCCAACGTTATCGTTGTCAACAAACAAATTTACTATAAACACCATGCAGGCATATATAAGTAATGGGGACTTAACGCAAACTCATGCAGCTCTTGCAAATATCTGTGCTACACAGAACTATTAATAAAACTAGTTAATAAAACTATCCAATCTCCTCGCGTATTTGTCGCTTTGTCACAATAAAATTGCATGAATTATGAAAATCTGCTCGCAAAAACTGGTAGAAGACATCGACGCAGACGATCCACTTTTAAGCATATTACTGTAGATAGTTTCTTGCTACCATGAAGACCAAGCATATTTCTAAATGAGCCGCCTTCACAAATTCACTTCCTTGAAGACTAAACTGTGTTCCAGTTGTGATCTCCCAAACAGACTCATCCACAAATTGGAGAAAATCTCCACATTTATCCATACATCTGCTATCGGCTGAAACATGCCAGCTGAAACGTTTTGAAACTTTAAATCCATTATTGGCGATCCAGACATCAGTACTTTGAGTACTTTCATTCTGGAAATGTCCCGACCCCAACTACTCATATACAGGCCTTCAAGCGACTCCTATATTTCCTATAATTGCTATATTTTTTAGACCTTCCTATATTTTCTTCTATGTAGGCCAAAACATTCTATATATTCAATACTTAGGCTTTTTCTCATAAAAACTTCCACCAATGCTCCGGAATAAGTCTAATTCACATTAGGAAATACATTAATCTCAGAAAAATTTGTTCACCTTGCTGCAGTGGCAAATACAAAAAATACAACGTCATTTAAATGTCTCTTTGTTGAACCATGCAACAGAAGGGTCTCCTCAATCACCACCACTATGACCGCATTTGATTAAACACCAGTAAGCTACCAAGTTTGGAACCTACAATGTGATAGTGACCCATCTCACACGCCTTTATTTCCTATATTTTAAGAAGAAAATTCCTGTATTTCTTCTATATTTTGTCAAATTTCATCCTAAGTTTTCTCTTATATTTTCACTGTATTCACTTGAAGTCCTGCATATGACCTGTATGTATTGTTCAGGGGTAATGGGTCTCCTATATTTTCTATGATGCTGTGTGTTCACCATGATGCCAATTGAAGTATGTCAACATGACTGCTGTGTAAAAAGTTTGTAAGACATATTGTGGTGCTTCATATCTCAATAATGGCCTGAAAATTAATATGGTCACTGGAACTCCAGGATGACTGAACTTCTCATCAAAACATTCCTTACTATTGCCTTCGAATTGTGTTTTTCTTTTCTAGGAGTTAATTTTTGACCATGTGTTTAGTCACTTGGGCATTAACTCAGAGGGCTGTGTGAATCACCCCATAGTATTGACTGAACCGGTCTGTAATCCCAACTACTGCAGACAGCGTAAGTTATAGAATATGGCAGATGTTCTTTGTTCACAACAGAGAAGCATACTTGTCACATTTGGTTCCCCCCGATCTGCCTTTCTTGATTTAATTCTAACACAAAGGTTTCCCCTGGTGCACTAATGGATGCACTGATACATGGCTTCCTGCGTAAATTTGTTGTTCTTTTTTTTTTCCTCTCTGTCGTTCCCTACAGTGTGGGGAATATTTTAATTATTGATAAACTGTTGTAAATATGGTATATATACATCAAATCATCTTACCATTACAAGAAAGAATGAAATGCCTACATTGACAATAATGTTTAGCAAATTCAAGTTGAAAATAGTTCAGTTTATACTGATGAAATATATTCCCCATGCTGTGAGCATAGGAAGAAGAGGAAAAATATGGACCACAAATTTATGCTGGGAGTTGATGCATTGATGTACCAGGGCAAACATTCGTCTAAGAATTAAAGTGGGAAGGCCAGATTGTTACCCTCACCTACCAAAGCCAATTACATAATCAATATGACAAGCTGAATTTGATCAGTGTGTTTGATTATGGTACCACAAAACTTCTTATCAGGCTATCCTAACAAATGTTTGTCGGGCATAACCCAACCCTGTCCTAGAAATTTTTGAGGTAGGTAGGGAAATATTATTTTTATCTGGAGTCAAATAAATTTGTGCAATATAGCTATGATTTCAGTTTTAAATTACCAAATCTTTTTTCTCCAATAATTCTAATAAAAAGATTTGGGTAGGAGCTTTTTAATGGGAGGGACAGCTACACCGAACGTTTCGTTTTTCTGAGGATGACCTTACAGATCCTCACGCAGTCAAATTGTTCAGCAAGTCAAGTCTTCAGCATTGATGTGATTGGATACCTACATGTACATGTATGTCTGAAACACATATCTGCCTAAATTCATGAAGGTGTATCTTTGTAGACAAATGGTAGGAAATGTGGCAAGACTCTGTCATTATGTAGTATCATTACATTATTAGTTCAGTAAATTTAATTAATCCCAATATTTAATAATATGTCAAATTTGATCTTCCAGTTATTGAATTATTGCACTGCTTGCTCACTTGATTACCTATGCATAAGGCTGAATAAAATAGATTTCTATCCTCACAGGCATCATTACATCATTTTATTAGTGCTGTGTCAACACTTTTTATCACCTATAGCAAAAAAAAGTAATATAAAAGAAAAAAGCCAAATTCTCTTTTTACCCCTCAGGCCGATTGGGCTAATAGGCCTCGAGCCAATTTTCAGAAGAGTCCTAGAAAATGGTTTCGTGCAACACCCATTAAATAGTTGGTTTGTCATTGTCTCCCGACGCCCGACTTCACAAATTAACTTTTTGGATCAAGTGAAATTTTTGGAATGACTAATATCCCTGTGAAGTCAACTCTGATATTTGTTGGATTATCTGCCATGTTTGTATGTTAATACATCTTAAATTATACTGATATGTAAGTGTTATCCACCTGGTCTATACTTGGATGGATGACTGGGTGCTGTATTGGCTGGGCTGATCAGTATCCAGGATAATAGGAACTGTGGCTGCTCTCATGCCCTGGCACATATAATCACCATCATGATATGACTGAAGAACTGGAAAACAACTTAAAATCCTACTCACTTACTGTAAGTGTCATCACTGAATTTTTACCTATTTCCCATTTCTTTTTAATCTGTTACAGAAATGTCGGAGTTGCTGTTTGAGTGTTACCATGTACCCCAGGTTGCCTATGGAGTGGACGCCATGTTTAGTTTATATAACAATCACCCAAAACCTGGTGAGTCATCATTTTGCTGAAAAATGTCTCACTCTTGCACCGAACATCCTTTGAGTTAAATATTTCCAAATATTGACACAGGGGTCTTGTAAACCTGTAGTCGCTGAGTTCATGCATGAAATTCATCGTATCACAGTCACATTGCAGCGAACACTCAGCCCTACCATGCAGGCCTGGATTTTTTGGGGATGTTCCATGTCACCTACGCCCTCACCCCTCTTCAACACTGTTGTTATCCCTTGATGAAAACTTTCCACACTATATCTGTAGGCCAAGCTCTACTAGTACATGGTTACTTTGATGACATCACAGTGACTTCCTATTCAAAAATACATTTTTCGAATTGTTGAATGTTCTTTTTTTTTTGCCCAAAAACTGAATAATAAATTGGGAAATAACTACCTGATGTGATAAAATAATTCTGGCCCTATTATGTGGAAAGAGTCATGAATTTTCATTTACAACAATGACAAACAACAGCAAATGAACAAACAACAAACTTATCAGTGATAATTGCATGACCATGAATTTGTTCATGATCCCCTGGGGGAGGGTTTCAGCTCCTCAGTTTATTTCTTTATGAAGATAGGGAAGAAAATTTAGCTATCTCCCTCCCCCATAAAAAAAAACTCCCAGTAGGGTAATTGGATGTTTCGAAATTTTACATATGGATCCAGAAAAGAGGAACAACTCTGGAAGTTGAAATTGGAAGTTCACAATCTAAAAGAGTTGTCTCCCCTGAGTATAATTGTAATTGTATTCTCTTGTATGAGAATGGATTTCACCTATATATTACATATGTTGTCTAAACGACAGAATCCGCCAATGCCCTGATACTATCATGTGGCTACCAGACGACACACATCTTACCTGTGCTGAGGGGTAATCTACGATCTGATCGATGTCGGCGATTAAATGTGGGAGGGGCTCAACTGGACATCTTCATGCAGAAGTTACTGCAGTTGAAGCATCCGGGTCATTTTGCTGGTATAACGTTGAGTCGAGCAGAGGTAAATATAAGCAGTCAAAAGCGAAAACAATTGATCTGTTTAGCTTCAATGACACTGGAAGTAATATGCCTTGAAAACAGGAACTATTACCTGGAAAATACCTTGAATATTAGAAGCTTTAAGGCTGGTAAGCCAAAAATCTAACCAGTCTGCAAATGTTTTCACTAGTCCATTAATATTAAATAAAAGATGATCTGGAAACATTTGTCTTCATGAATATTTTGTTCGCTGTGTTGGTTGCTACTAAATAAGGAATTAATAATTGTGTATATTCTTGAATTTCTTGAGCGCGTGTGAAGATAATCACATACGACAAACCCGGGCAACTAGAACACTGCTTCAACAAAAGCCATTTCAAGCCAAAAAAGCAGTAGATTTTTTTCGAAGTTGATGGAGAATATGTTTAAAATTGTCCTGGTAAACATGATCAGGTCGAATCACGTTGCTGATTTCTCGATTCCCAACCTGGAAGTGGGTGCTTTATTTTCAGAAAAGATTGTCAACCTGCCGCTATCTTTGCCATGCTGCATTACAGTCACACGGTACGGTATGCCGACAGTGCACGCACGCTACTTTACAGTTGTTGTTGTTGTCGTAAAACAACAACGGGAAGTGATTTCGTTGGAATTTGCTGGAAAATTTTTTTTAGACTCTCACGATTTATTTAGACTCGGTTGGGTAACCGGAAACAGATATATATATAGTTCTGTTGGCCTTACATATTTTATTATTCATTCTTTACAAATTGTGCGGATATATACAGAAATAGTTTGCACAATGAACTGAGAGTCTTTTTGTTACCAATCTGACGGACTTGTTATTCAGTCACTCACACCAGTTTGTTTGATTTTTTACCAGTCTCTGACTGATGGACAGGTGCCAAATTCGAACTCTGGTGTATGAGGGCTCCCTTAGTTAATTGGCAAGGAAGTTTGAAATTTTCGTAATCGATACTTAGTATCATGTAGGTGTTCACTGTCATGTTTGTTATAAGGTTTTCCCCCAACATCATCAACATCAATGTATGACTACACTACAGCTTCATCATAATATCTACTCTGTCTTTGTGAACAGGAGTTGGTGCAGGCTTATACTCACATAGCCAGTGACTATATGGAGGAGCTGGAGACCTGGGCTGATGTGGACTATTATGAGGACAACGTCACTAAGATACAACTACCATTTACACAGGTAATCTACCATCCCAATCTAACACCAGGATTATCTCTCTGTCGGTTCTCACAGTTAACCACTATATTATTTTGATCAGCAGAAGATTTTTGTGGAGTTAGATATCCCTAATTGTGAGGGATGCTCCTGTATGCCCCCTTGATCTTGTCTGCTTCAACTAAATCACTATTCCAAGAGTCGAGAAAGTCCTATTTCACCACCAGTGAAACTACTCTCAAAAACTCAATTCCAGTCGCCAGATTTTTTTGTTTCATGACTAAAATAAATATTTTAGCTAAAACCCAGTAGCCTATGATGTATGTGTAAAACAGTAAAATTTATTGGAATAGATGAAAATATGCAAAATACTCAGATTCGCTAAATGCCAGGGAAATCAATCCATTTGTGTACATGTATTAAATACTCAGCTTTAGAATTTTATGAGTCCGTGTATTCATAAGTGAGTGTTGTACCTCTGTGTCAAAGCTTGTCACGAGTGGATACTCACCCATACATGAACTTAACAACAGTTATATTGAATATGGCCTTAAGAGCATTGTTTTCCTCAATGTGTTCTACAGTTCTTATCAGAAGAAATGATTTGAACAATTATGTTTCTTTGGATTTCCCATTCATGATGATTCTTTTCCGAATATGGTCAATGCTCATATAAACTTGACATGCCCTCAAAATACCAGAAGGTGTTTTCATGAAAAAAATGGTTAAATCTATGGCCATGCCATTAACCTACTACCCTGATTGTGGGTAGGATGGGATTGACTGTAGAAATAAAGTATGATAACCTTGTATGGATGGCACCCTCCATTCACAACCAGAGACATCAAGATGTATTTGTGGTTTCCAAGTTTTATCGAAGTTCTTTAATATTGTCATTATTTTATTCCCTTCATGTCCTTCAAATGATTGGAGATATTTATGGTTCAGTTGTGCCAACTATGCCCACTAGATTTGCCTTTATTCATGTGAACTTTGTTCATGATGAGTTTTTTACCCCTCGGCCATTTTGGCCTCGGGGTATTGTCGTCACCATGTACGTGCGTCTGTCTGTCTGTACGTCCGTCCATCCGTTACCGCATTTTAGGCAAAACTGCTGGAGACACAACCACCAAATTTTCAACACTTGTTTATCTAATGCTAAGTCAGACGCCTATCGAAAGTGGCTCCCCTCGGCCCATATTTTACAGAGTTATGCCCCTTAACATATATATTAATTTTTTTTTTCAATCTGTTCTATATGCCTGAATGTAACCAGCTATATCTGCAGAACTGTCTTTGGTATAGCTACTATATTTTGGAAACTTCTTTATATTGCTGTATTCTGCAAGCCAACAAAGGATTTACTCACCTTGGCTTATGGAGTTATGCTCCTTTCGGATGTAATAATCTCCGATTTTGTTATCTGTAGTTGAATGTACAAGTTATATCTGCAGATTCGTGTTTGGTACACCTTATTCGTCTCGGTTCTTATTTCACAGTGTGCTAAGTCAGACGCCTATCGAAAGTGGCTCCCCATGGCCCATATTTTACAGAGTTATGCCCCTTTACAGATATATTAATTTCTATTTCTGTCCTATATGCCTGAATGTAACCAACCATATCTGCAGAACTGTGTTCGGTATAGCTACTATATTTTGGAAACTTATTTATATTGCTGTATTCTACAAGCCAACAAAGGATTACTAACCTTGGCTTATGGAGTTATGCCCCTTTCGGATGTAATAATCTCCGATTTTGTTATCTGTAGTTAAATGTACAAGTTATATCTGCAGATCCGTGTTTAGTACAGCTTATTCGTCTCGGTTCTTATTTTACAGTAGTGCTAAGTCAGACGCCTATCGAAAGTGGCTCCCCTCGACCCATATTTTACAGAGTTATGCCCCTTTACAGATATATAATTTTTTTATTTATGTCCTATATGCCTGGATGTAACCAACTAACAGTATATCTTGATCATTCCACATAGAACTATCTCTTCCCCAATTCACACTACACATGGGTCTCAATCACTTGGGGAAAGCCGAGGGGTTTTGATTAGATCAATCTCATGTTTGATTATTTGAACCTTTGCGTGACCCTGTCATGTGTGTAATTCCTTAACAACCCTGTATTTGTTTGGACAGTTGCCTGGATCCCAAACCACAGCAGACCAACAAAAGGAAAGAAGAGAACAGCAGATTCGTAGGCTAAAAGAACTGAACGTCAAGAAAAGGCAAGAAAAGGTGAGCAAAAACATTTTTTCAAAATGATAGGTTTATTAGCTTTACTTGCTTGACAGACAGGCAGAGATGTTTGGACAGAGGGATCTTTGGACAGGGAGAGATCTTTGGACAGGGAGAGCTCTTTGGACAGGGAGGGTTCTTTGGACAGGGAGAGATCTATGAACAGGGAGAGATCTTCGGACTCGGAGAGAACTTCGGACAGGGAGAGATCTTTGGACCGGGAGAGATCTTCAGACTGGAAGAGATCTTTGTACTGGGAGAGATCTTTGGACAGTCTCTCATTATTCAATCTAGGCTGAGATAGTAAGCATTTTATGTGACTCAATATTGTTCCCTGTGTTTTCAACATGGAGAGATATAGGAAATGGATTTGGGTTGATTGTATTTGCATTTTTATGGAGCATGCCATATTATGGTGTATTATTCTCAGTCATGTAAATGTCTCATAAAGGAGAATTCTAGGCCCTGATTCAAAGTATATTTTACATTACAGGGATGAGAAATTTCTGCTTTTTATCTGATTTCAGCTTTTTTTTTTTCCTCCAAGTTTTATTTCTAAAACCCTTTGACCTTTTGGTCTGAAAGTAAAAAATATGACAAAACTGTGAGGGGGTGAGGTATTTCCAGCGGGTGCACTCTCATCTCTGCTATGATCAGTCACAAAATACACTAAATAATTCAACAATTCAGCTCCCTCAGAACCAACAGTGTTGTAGAACAATGTATCCAGAGGGTATTGTTATAAAGCATGCATGTTTTGAGAGGGGGCATTTACTGTGCTGACTTTGACATGTACATAGCTCAGCACTGTGCCGTCCAATAAAGGAAAATAACATACGGTTGGGTGCTGAGATGGATTGTTCGCACCCAATGACCACCCTAGTGATGCCCTTGTAAGGTGATTTATTATGTCTCCCCCAACTATGTTGGGGGGAGACATCTAGTGTTTGTGCTGTCTGTCTGTCTGTCTGGATGGATGGATGGATGTCTGTCTGGATGGACGGATGTCTGTCCGTCCCCTTGCCTTGTCTGCAAGATATCTTGAGAACTACTGGATGGAATTTCACCAAACTTGGATGGAAGCTTCATTGGGATAGCTCCCTCATTTGATTAGGTTTTGGTGTATGTGCGTGCATTCATCCGTGTCCGGTGTCCGTCCGTCCGTCCATCTACTTGTACATGTATATACAGGGCTTGTCTGCAAGATATCGGGAGAACTACTGGATGGAATTTCACCAAACTTGTATGGAAGCTTCATTGGGATAGCCCTCTCATTTGATTAAGTTTTGGTGTATGTGCGTGCATTCATCCGTGTCCGGTGTCTGTCCGTCCGTCCATCTACTTGTACATGTATATACAGGCCTTGTCTGCAAGATATCTTGAGAACTACTGGACAGAATTTCACCCCACTTGGATGGAAGCTTCAGTGGGATAGCCCCCTCATTTGATTAGCTTTTGGTTTGTGTGTCTGCATTCATCCATGTCCGGTGTCCGTCCGTCCGTCCATCTACTTGTACATGTATATACAGGGCTTGTCTGCAAGATATCTGGAGAACTACTGGACAGAATTTCACCAAACTTGGATGAAAGCTTCATTGGGATAGCCCCCTCATTTGATTAGGTTTTGGTGTGTGTGCATGCGTTCATCCGTGTTCGGTGTCCGTCCGTCCGTCCGTCCATCTACTTGTACATGTATATACAGGGCTTGTCTGCAAGATATCTGGAGAACTACTGGATGGAATTTCACCAAACTTGGATAGAAGCTTCACTGGGATAGCCCCCTCATTTGATTAGGTTTTGGTGTATGTGCGTGCATTCATCCATGTCCGGTGTCCGTCCGTCCGTCCATCTACTTGTACATGTATATACAGGCCTTGTCTGCAAGATATCTTGAGAACTACTGGACGGAATTTCACCCCACTTGGATGGAAGCTTCAGTGGGATAGCCCCCTCACTTGATTAGGTTTTGGTGTGTGTGCATGCATTCATCCATGTCCAGTGTCCGTCCGTCCGTCCATCTACTTGTACATGTATATACAGGGCTTGTCTGCAAGATATCTGGAGAACTACTGGACGGAATTTCACCAAACTTGGATGGAAGCTTCAATGGCATAGCCCCCGCATTTGATCAGGTTTTGGTGTATGTGTGCATGCATGCATCTGTGTCCGGTGTCTGTCCATCCGTTCATCTACTTGTATCGCTTCTTTGTAATTAATATTTTTAGATACGCAGCTTTGTTTAAGATACTTATTGCATTCATTTTATAGCACTTTCCCTTAAATAATGTGCCCATTCAAGGCAGGGTGGGAGGATGGGGGAGACGTATGTTTTTGTTAAAAAAACAACCAGCATAGGCTTCATGCCGGAGCGGCAACTCAAGGGTCAAAGCGGAACCTCTAGTTTAATTAGGAAACACTAGCTAGAGTAGATAATGAATGGGCCCTTCCCACATGAACAAAAAAACAATGGTCATGTCTCACTGAACCCCATGCCTGGGTCATTTTGCTCACATGTCTGATTAAATTCACCATGAACTCGGATTATCACATTTTCAAACTGTTGTTGTGTAGGTAGCAGCAGATGAGGAGAAACTCCAACAGTTGTTGATCGTCCAAGAATTACTGGAGGATGAAGATGAAGAAGCCTTCAATGTAAGTAAGATGTGTAATAGATGTACATGTACAGTTCTCTTGTTTAGAAAGCTGTAAATGGCTATGTAACTTTTGTTAGGTGAGATTGGTGAGTGATTGTTATGACAATGACGGTGAGTGATTGTGATGACAATGGCAGTGAGTGATTGTGATGACAATGGCAGTGAGTGATTGTGATGACAATGACAGTGAGTGATTGTGATGACAATGGCAGTGAGTGATTGTGATGACTGACAGTGAGTAATTGTGATGACAACGACGGTGAGTAATTGTGATGACAATGACGGTGAGTGATTATGATGACAATGACGGTGAGTGATTGTGATGACAATGGCGGTGAGTAATTGTGATGACAATGACGGTGAGTGATTGTGATGACAATGACAGTGAGTGATTAGGATGACAATGACGGTGAGTGATTGTGATGACAATGACGGTGAGTGATTCTGATGACAATGAGAGAGTGATTGTGATAGCAATGACGGTGAGTGATTGTGATGAAAATGACAGTGAGTAATTGTGATGACAATGACGGTGAGTGATTGTGATGACAATGACGGTGAGTGATTGTGATGAAAATGATAGTGAGTAATTGTGATGACAATGACGGTGAGTGATTGTGATGAAAATGACTGAGTAATTGTGATGACAATGACAGTGAGTAATTGTGATGACAATGACGGTGAGTGATGTTGATGACAATGACGGTGAGTGATTGTGATTTCCCAAGAAAGTTGTGGAAGGGAGTATTTCATTCCAAAATTGTTATATAATGGTTGAATAAACAACAAATAGTATGAATCCACATAAACATACTTTGTTTAAGGCTTATAATACTATTAAAATTATGCCTACAATTTGCGAAGTAGTGCCCTGGTTGTGTTGAGGATATTCAAGATGGCTGTGCCCATGATAGTCTCGATCCTACTATCACCACAACGAACAACAAGGAACCTTTCAATTACCAAAATGGACCACAAAATGACAGTAAATCTGTTGTCAAAAGCAGTCCTTCTAATCATCACAATGCCAAGATAGTAGACACTCGTACTATAACCATATTAATGTGTATGTGGAGTCCATTGTGATCCTTATGGATCCGTTGTAGTACGTTTTGGGTCCGTGGTTGTAATTTGAGGGCCTGTTGTGGTCTGTTATCGTAAATTGATGGTTGATTGTGGTCCATTGTGGTAATTAGTAGGACCCGTCAAAAAAGAAGCCCGTTCTGCTATCGATGACGTCAGCCTTCATGCCTGGCTTTGACATAAATACACTGAAGCAAGATGGCCACCTATCATGATGATAGAGATCAGATTCTCAAGGAGAGTCTGTCTCTATTTTATAGAATGTAATAGGACACAGATTTTCACTGCGTTATGCATCCTGATATAGAATATTGAGAGTTTCATGGAGTTGTGTCCTCAGGGATAGAAGACGGAGATGTTCACCACTTTGTTGTATTTTTCCTCTCTTCAGAAAGCCCTCCAGAATCTGGCCTATGACTCTGTAGAGGAGCTGGAAGCTGATATCAATAAATTGACAGCAAACATACAGAGGATAAAACAGAAACTGGCAGGAGTAGAGATACCCATCGAAGAACCTGAGGTATCATGTTATATTCTTCACACTTTCAGGATTTCTTCTTCACAGAATCTATACAAATGTTCCACAATATAAGCTTAATACGTAATGTTGATGTTAATGCTTACAAACCTGAGAAATTGTAATTCCAAAACTTATAATAATTTATTCTGCATGGTACATGTTATACGTTTTACTTTTAAAATTGTTTATTATTTATATTTACATGTATATTATACTACTGTATATGCTCCCCAACATGTTACTTTCACCTAGAATTGTCCATAAGACCAATTATTTTCCCATCATTTCATCACTTGTACATGTACTGTCAATGGAAATTCTTTGCTAAAGTTTTATCTTCATTTGTTGCTATTGATCTTTCGAGAATAATCAATAAATAAGACAATAAATGTCAATCTTTATTGATAGAAATTCTCCATTCAATGTTTTGGACAGGTCAAAAAAGAACCTGTGTACAAACTATTAGATATACCAGATGATCAACTGACACTGGAAGAACTGGCCACAAAGAAACGTCAGAAGATTTTGAAGAGTGCCCGAGAAGGTCGTGATAGAGCCAAAGCTATACAGAATGCTAAAAGAGAAAAGGTTCACTGCTTAACCTATATGTACCTATTCCATTCTCCTATCCGCCTTTTTCACTTTAATTCTTGGACAAAGGATTCATGCTGGCAGAACGATGGGTACACGGACTCGTGTTTCTCCATTGAATTTTTACCCCTCGGTCAAAATTTGGCCGAAGGGTATTGTCGTCGTCATGTAAGTTCGTCCGTCTGTCCGTCTGTCTGTCCGTCCGTCTGTCCGTCTGTCCATCACACCTTTCTCGTTACCAAGATATCTTTAGAACGACTTACCCTAGGCACACCAAGCTTGCAGTGCACATCCATATGCTCGTGACCCAGAACCCTATTGAATCTGGACCCGATTGGTTGGAAACTTTGGTGGCCATCATTAATTTATGCGAAACCATGACAGCTTTCTCGTTACCAAGATATCTTTAGAACGACTTACCCTAGGCACACCAAACTTGCACTGCACATCCATATGCTCATGATCCAGAACCCTATTGAATCTGGATCCGATTGGTTGGAAACTTTGGTGGCCATATTTAATTTATGCGAAACCATTAATCTTGAGTATCTCCGGTACCATTTCACTGTTCAGTGTGAAACTTGGTATAGATTATCGATGCATCAAGAAACTTCAAAGGAATGACCAAACCAGTTTCCCTGATTCGGTGGAAACCTTGGCGGCCATCTTTAATTTATGCAAAATCTTTAATGATATATATCTCTGATACCATTCAGGTGTTCTATACGAAACTTGGTATACAGCATCGATGTATCAACAAGAGACCTGCAATGAATAACCACATCAGTTCCCCTGAGTGGCGGAAAAGATGGGCGGCCATCTTTAATTTATGCGAAATCATTAATGATCTCTATCTCTGATACCATTAAAGTGCACGATGTAAAATTTGGTATACATCATCGATGCATGAATAGACTTACGATAAATGACAGTTCTGTTTTTTTCTGATTGGGTGGAAACCTTGGTGGCCATCTTTAATTTATGCAAAATCTTTAATGATGTATATCTTTGATACCATTTCAGTGTTCTATATGAAACTTGGTATACAGCATCGATGTATCAAGAGACTTGCAATGAATATAACCATATCAGTTCCTCTGAGTGGCAGGAAGGATGGGCGGCCATCTTTAATTTATGCAAAATCATTAATGATCTCTATCTCTGTCATTGATGCATCAAGAGACTTATGTAATGAATATCTGTTTCTCTGATTGGACGGAAACCTTAGAGGCCATTTCTAATTGCAAAATTTTTCAGAATCTGTATATTTGGCACTTGACTGCTTGGTGTTCCTGAAATCTTGGTTCATATTGAATACATTATGAATGGCTGGCGCCCAGAGCCGAGGGGTTTTCAGATGCGCAGCTTCGTATTTTATCCCTCTTTTTCCTGTGGCTTCCGTATATGAAAGGCTAAAGAGGCACTATTGTATTGGTGTCCATCCGTCCGTCTAAAATGAATGGATTCTTTTCAAATTTGGTATGTGGGTACCTCACCTCAAGATCTCGCTTGGGATTGTTTTGGGTGATTCCATGACAGAGAGTGGAAGTTGCTCAAATTTCAGACTGCTAGACTTTTGAGATCTGTTTATTTTTTGTATCAACCAGTGTCTGAACTAAGACAAAATGAACTTTTTATCACTGGCTGGTACACATTGTACAACAAAATTCCATTGAAACACCTAGAAAACACGGAGAGCCATAAAATGTGATTTTCTAGGTCACAAAATAAGATGTAAAACACTAAGTATTCATCTAAGTTTGGTTTTAGCTGATGTTTGTAACTGACAACCATGTATTCTAACATGAAAACTTGTCAAATTTGTAAAGTTTAACTCAATATCCAATCGGATTAACACAATGTAACTTAAGTGACAAATTTTCATGGGTCATTTTGTCAAGAGATAATATAGGCAATAGAAATAAAAAACCTCTTCCGTCAATGAAACTACCTCATGTCCGCTAGGAACATACACCTCTTAAATAGTTAAAAAAAAATAGTTGAATAGAAATTTGGACAAGTGAAGTTGTGTAACTTATGTGACTTGTCACGTAAGTTACAAAAGTGTCATGTAAGTTACACATAACAAAACCATGTAAACTGGGAAGCATTTTTTTGTTGAGAGAGACGAGAGAATTAAAGTTTAGTCGCGTTCAGCAATATTTCAGCTATATAGCGACGATCAAACAAAATTCTAAGTATTCAAGTTAATAACTTTAGTAATCCAAGCAAATCCAAAATATTTATTATGTCAACATTTAAGTAACTAGTATTTCTAACATTGTTACTACAGAAAGTATACTATTTAGATACTGTAAACTGTCCTTGCTGACTAAGTACAGGGTCGAATCCCATAAACTATTTCCAATGTTTTCACTCAAAATAAGGCAATGAGTTTTATAATTTTTCCTGTATAATTGTCCCCCGACGCCCGAAGGTCTAGAGGGGGACTATAGAATTGGGGTCCGTCCGTCCGTCCGTCCGTCCGACTTAGTTTCCGGACAATAACTTCTGGAAAAGTGAACGGATTCTTTTCAAATTTAGTATATGGGTACCTCACCTGAACATCTTGCTTGGGATTGGTTTTCACGCCAATCCGCATACAGGTGGCGCCACCTGGGGGCCAAGTTATAATTTCGTTTCCGGACAATAACTTTCAAAAAAGTGATTGGATTCTTTTTTAATTTGGTGTATGGGTACCTCACCTCAAGATCTCGCTTGGGATTGTTTTTCGCACCGATTCACATATAGGTGGCGTCACCTGGGGGCCAAGTTAAAATTTCGTTCCCGGACAATAACTTTTGAAAAACATAACGGATTCGTTTCAAATTTGGTATGTGGGTACCTCGCCCCAAGATCTCGCTTGGGATTGTTTTTCATGCTGATCTGCCTATAGGTGGCGCCACCTGGGGGCCAAGTTAAAATTTTGCGTCCGTCCGACATAAGTTTCCGGACAATAACTCCTAAAAACTGAACAGATTCTTCTCAAATTTGGTATGTGGGTACCTCGCCTCAAGATTTCGCTTGATTTTGTTTCCGGACAATACCTTTCGAAAAACTGAACGGATTCTTTTTAAATTTTGTATGTGGGTACTTTGCCGCAAGATCTCACTTGGGATTGTTTTTCATGCTCACCGGCCTATAGGTGGCGGCATCTGCGGGCCAAGTTAAAATTTTGTTTTCATACAATATCTTCTGAAATCCTGACCGGATTAGGACAAATTCGGTAATTGTGGGTACCTTAATTGCCACTGGATCTCACTTTGGATTGCTCCGCATGCTGGGTACTGAAAGTTACGGTTCCAAGTCAAATCAATTGTTTCAACGTCGGGGGACTTGAACCCCTCGGGTTTTCATTACATTGTATTATTCATTTTCTAAACATTTCTCCTAGTATATCCTGAATAGTCCATTGGACTGCAGGAATACACAGAAAACCATCCCATGTACATGTAACTTACGTGACGAACATTTGTAACTTACGTGACACTGATTAACAATCTTTATATCCCATGTGGTGAAATATGGCAAAGTGACTGATGACAACTAGACTCGTATTTATTAATTCATTGTTCAAGCTATTACCCTTGGTGAGAACTTTTAAGATTCTTCCAAGCAAATCGGAGAATTTTTAACATACGTCCAATAAACCAAAACTGTTCTAATTCTCTGAGTAACTTATGTGACAGTTTTTTAGCTCATCTGGGCCGAAGGCCCGATGGGCTTATGTCATGGCCTGATTGTCCGTCGTTCGTCGTGCATCGTGCGTCGTCCGTCGTCCGTAAACATCTTCTTCTCTGAAACCGCTTGGCCGATTAAGCTGAAACTTGGCATGCATGTTCCCCCCAATGAGTACACCAGAATTTGTTCATGCGGTGTCGATGCGATTTTAAATATGGTGGCCATCTTGAATTTGCCAGTGAAATCTTGTCATCATTATTTTTCGGTAACTACTTCATGGATCTTTCTCAAATTTGGTACACCAGTTCCCCTTTGGGTCTTGTTGTACAACATGTGTACTTTAGTCGAATTTGAATATCCAATATGGCCACCAGGCGGCCATCTTAGATTTCCCTATGAAACTTTATCGTGATTTCTCAGGAACTACTGCATGGATCTTTCTCAAATTTGGTATACAGGTTCCCTTTGAGGTCTAGTTGTGCAAGATACCTTTTGTGACCCGATTCAAAAATCCAATATGGCCACCAGGCGGCCATCTTGGATTTCCCGATTAAACATTGTTATCGCGATTTCTCAGGAACTACTGCATGGATCTTTCTCAAGTTTGGTACACAGGTTCCCCTTGGGGTCTAGTTGTGCAAGATACCTTTTCTGCTCTGATTCGAACATCCAATATGGCCACCAGGCGGCCATCTTGGATTTCCCGATGAAACATTGTTATCGCGATTTCTCAGGAACTATTGCATGGATCTTTCTCAAGTTTGGTACACAGGTTCCCCTTGGGGTCTAGTTGTGCAAGATACCTTTGTGGTCTGATTCAAAAATCCAATATGACCACCAGGCGGCCATCTTGGATTTCTCCATGAAACATTGTTATTGCGATTTCTCAGGAACTATTTGCATGGATCTTTCTCAAATTTGGTACACAGGTTCCCCTTGGGGTCTAGTTGTGCAAGATACCTTTTCTGCTCTGATTCGAACATCCAATATGGCCACCAGGCGGCCATCTTGGATTTCCCTATGAAACTTCGTTATCATGTTTTCTCAGGAAGTACTACATGGATCTTTCTCAAATTTGGTACACAGGTTCCCCTTGGGGTCTAGTTGTGCAAGATACATTTTGTTATTTGATTTAAAAATCCAATATGGCCACCAGGAGGCCATCTTGGATTTCCCCATGAAACTTGGTTATCGCGATTTCTCAGGAACTACTGGATTGATCTTTCTCAAATTTGATACACAGGTTCCCCTTGGGGTCTAGTTGTGCAAGATACCTGTTTTGGTCGGATTCAAAAATCCAAAATGGCCACCAGGTGGCCATCTTGGATTTCCAGCTGAAACATTGTTATCGTGATTTCTCAGGAACTACTGCATGGACCTTTCTCAAATTTGGCACACAGGTTCCCCTTTGGGTCTAGTTGTGCAAGATACCTTTTGTGGCCTGATTCAGAAATCCTTTATGGCCACCAGGCGGCCATCTTGGATTTCCCCTTGAAACATTGTTATTGCGATTTCTCATGAACTACTCCATGGATCTTTCTCAAATTCCGTACACAGGTTCCTCTTGGGGTCTAGTTGTGCAATATACCATTTCTGCTCTGATTCGAAAATCCAATATGGCCACCAGGCAGCCATCTTCGATTTCCCTATGAAAACTCGTTATCGTGATTTCTCAGGAAGTACTGCATGGATCTTTCTCAAATTTGGTACACAGGTTCCCCTTGGGGTCTAGTTGTGCAAGATACCTTTTGTTATTTGATTCGAAAATCCAATATGGTCACCAGGTGGCCATCTTGGATTTCCCCATGAAACTTCATCTCGATTTCTCAGGAACTACTGCATTGATCTTTCTCAAATTTGATACACAGGTTCCTCTTGGAGTCAAGTTGTGCAAGATAGCTTTTCTGGTCCGATTCGAAAATCCAATATGGCCACCAGGCGGCCATCTTGAATTTTCCCATGAAATTTTGTTATCGTGAATTCTCAGGAAATTACTGCTTGGATCTTTGTCACAGGTTCCCCTTGTGGTCCAGTTGTGCAAGATACCTTTTTTAGTCCATTTTGAAAATCCAATATGGCCGCATCTTGAATTTCCCATGAAACTTTGTTATCATGAAATCTCAGGAAATTACTGCATGGATCATTTAGTGTTCAGGGGGGACAACACAAGTTAGAAACTCATCTATTGCAGTTCTTGGTAAAAATTTCTCACAGCTGCTTTCTCCAGTTACAGCCAGATGTGCTACAATGCCGTGGCACTATCTTTAATTAAGCCCAGAAGGTAATTAATTTGACTGAAATTATCAAAAATCATGGTATAAGAAATACTTTTCTTTAAGTGAACTTGTTTTGTTATTGGTGTAGTCATGGCTGTTAATTGTGTCAGATGTTACAAATTCATCCCTAGAAGGAATGAAAATGTAACTTTTTTCGCGCCGATCTGCCTATAAGTGGCGCCACCTGGACAAGTTAAAATTTCATTTTCAGACAATAACTTTTGAAAAATTTAATGGATTCTTTTTAGAGCATTTCCACAAAGTGGATGCTCTTATGTTTTCATGAGAAACGGCTCCGCCGGATCCGCCGCCGCGACTTTAAACGTGAATATCTCTGAAACCGTTAAATATTTTCGGGTCAGACTTTGTGTGCTATCTCCTTAGGCCTGGGAAATTTGCCTGGTTGTGTTTCGATAGCTGATGCTCACCACTAGGTGGCGTTGTAGTCAGAGCATAGGTAAACCTTTCTGTGACGATTTCGTCTGAACGACTTGTTTGATTTCTATGAAATTTTATTACAATGGTCTTGAAGGATAGGCAATGTGCTGAAAAGGTTGTGGTGTAGCTGGCGTAATTATAAAGGCACATTTTTTGCATTTCAAAAAAAGATTTTTTTTGTGAAATAAAAATTTGCCATTCGCTTGGAGAAATATTTAAAGATTCTTCTATTCTATGTTGCCAAGCATAAATGTAGGATTGCCGACATGATAATTTTATTTTGGTACGAGCCAAATTGCTATTTAAATGAAAAATCTCAATTATCTGACTTAACGTCAAAACCTCCATAACCATTATCATGATTAAAGTTTTTTCCATTGAACTTTTATGTGCAATCTCCCTAGGGCTTTAGATTTCACCTGCTTGTTTTTCATGGTATTTGGTTGTTACTAGGTGGCGCTATAGACATGAATGCAGGTAAACATGTGTAACATCATATCTTCTAAACAACATATTTCTATGAAATTTGAGTATAATCAGTCCTCGCCATGAAAGGCGAGCGATCGCTCCCCTTCTCCTCCACACACGCCCAGAGGTCGCAAGGCGAGCGATTCGTCGCTCCTCCAAATCCGAGAGAAAAATATTTATTTCTATATCGGCAGTATTTTCATCACCTTTCACTGGTTTTCGTGGTTGCGGTTTCGATTTGCAAAGGAAGCAGAAGTAAGACAACTGTCATGCGCAGTAGAACAACGCGACGTCAGCGGCTCGTAACCTGGTAACAGTCGTCAGTTGGCAAGACTGGTGATCTCCAATTTACATCCTGATCTATCCCACGGTTCACCGCGCGACATACACAACCGTATGCCCAGCGATGCACTGTGGGATAGATGAGGATTAATTTGAAGATCGCCAGTTTTGCTGTCAGTTGGCGGTTTTCCTTGACTTGCGATGTTGTATACCTTCTTGCGTTTCATTGAAGTTTTCCACATCATTGTTACCCCTCAGCCCATAGGACTGTGGGGTCCTGTCGTTGCCATGTACGTACGTCCGTCCGTCCTAGCGTCCGTCCGTCAACATGTTCTTGTCCGCTGAATATTTGCAGATCTATGAAGTCGGGCCCGACCAAACTTTGGTGAGAGCTTCTCTGAATGTTGACTGATGAAATGATTAGATTTTCAGATGGCTATGATGATTTCATGATTTTTAATTATTTTTTTTTATTATTTATTGATGGCTCAGCTTTTGCACTGTTACCTATGCCCATCAACATGTTCTTGTCCGCTGAATATCTGCAGATCTATCAAGTCGGGCCTGACTAAACTTTGGTGAGAGCTTCCTGAATGTTGACTGATGAAATGATTAGATTTTCAGATGGTTATGATGATTTCATGATTTTAATTTTTTTTTTATTATTATTTATTGATGGCTTAGCTTTTGCACTGTTGTCTATGCCCATCGCGAACCCTTGGTTGCATGTTTCATTGTGAATTTTGAAGGTTCCCTGACATGCCTGATACAAGAAAGCCTGGTCCATTCAAGATTCTCATTGAATGAAGGACAACATTTTCGTTAATTTTGCTATTAAATCATTCTATTCTACATCATATGTGTTTTATCCTAAAACTTTTGCATGAACCATATTTGTGTCCACACATTTAACTGGTACAACATTTTTGTCACCAAACATGTTACTGTACCTTGGAAATTATTTAAAACGAGTGATTAGGAGAGCCAATTTTTAGCTTGACTGCGCAATTTTGAACCAGTTTGCATACCTGGAGCTTATGCCCCCCCCCCCCTAACAATAATGATAAGGGTGGGCCTGTGTCAGTCAGTGTGTTTACTTGTTATCACACTTGTGCAATGCATAAATTGCCACTGATAAAGCTACACTTTCTTGCATGCTGTAATCCCAGCACACCACTCACGTGAAACCGAAGTCTGTTTTATAAGGTATCCAGGAATTTTTTGCAGGTTCTGATCCCAAACTCCCAGTTCCTTTTCGTAATTCATTATTGAGGGTCCAATTTTTGTAAGTGAATTTCGGCGCAAATAGCCTGTGATCAATCACAAAACAGAGGTTTATTAACATGAAATTCAATACCCAGCTATGCAATCGGATCGATATTGAGGATCCCAGAGGCTTTTTCTAGTATTTCCTTCAGAAATCCTTTCAAATTGAACAACAACAACACTTTCGTTTTTTGTTTCATTTGAGTTTTGGGCGCCCATATGTTTCCCGAAACTAAATTGGCTCTAGATGCAGCCCTGATCCTACTTGACTAAAAAAAAACAGGCTGAGGGGTCCACGCACCTTTTAGGTGCTTGCCTGCAATTCATGTTGGCATTACCATGGCAGAACAGAGTCATACCGGCAGTACAAAACAACTTAAAGGGAACCGGGTAGAACTGAAAACTTTCAAAAGCTGGGGCACGGCGGTTCAGTTACATATCGGTTACAGAACAGTGGAGGCAGACAGTCGGCAGTATGTCAACTGTATACTGTTAGTCTGAAACTGTCTTCCTGAGTGAGTAGTCTGACATGTGACTTGAAAATAAGTATGTATTAATTGTGACTTGGATCAAATATAAATCAAACACTCGTGTGGAGTATTTTATGTATTGTCTTATTTATTGCAAGATTCAAAGGAATACCAAAATGTCTGCTAAAATAACACTGCTCGCCTTAGGTGAGCAATCACTCGCCCCAAACATCCCAGGAGAGCGATTTCTAGATGAGCGATCACTCGCCCATCCAGATTAAGGAGAGCGATCTGGCACTCTCCCACCATTTTGCTCATGGCGAGGACTGATAATGATCTTGCGAGATAGGCAAAGAGCTGACAAGATTTTGGTGGTGTTGGCGAAATCATGGAGGTGCATTTTTGCATCTCAAAATAAGATTTTTTTCACAAAAATGGAAATTTACTTCTTTGAATCAGGGAAAAGTAATTCGAGTGTGCTGAACATGAATATAACTTTCCCAGTGTTATAATTCACATCCCTTGTAAAGCCAAATGACCATTTTTTTGTAATACATGAAATTTACATGACTTGAGTCCAATATCTACATTCCCTAGGCCACATCTGAGGATTTTGCTTCATCATGTAGTTTCGTGATATTGTTCATCATTGGGTGGCACTATAGACAGTAAACTTATATCGCACAATTTATTGACATTTCATGAAACTTATTGTCCGACAGACAAAGGATTTCAAAGGACTGAAAGGTTTTTTGTTTTTTTTGGATTGAAATTGAAGGGCCACCTCCCATACGGATTTGCAGCCCATCCACATAATGCTTGCTTTATATCTCACTATACATTCTTTTTAACAATTACTAATTTTATTAACATTATGGTTTAAAAATGGATTGAAAGGACATTGGTGCTGTTAGCGCTAGCATATACATGTGGCATACAGCATAGTCTGCTAAATATATCTTGCTTGGGATTGATTTTCATGCCGATCTGCCTGTAGGTGGCACCACCTGGGGTCCCAAGTTAAAATTTTGTTTCCGGACAATAACTTTTGAAAACCTGAACGAATTTTTTCCAAATTTTGTATCTAGATAGCTTGCCTCAAGATCTAGCTTGGGATTGTTTTCATGCCGATCCACTTTTAGGTGACACCACCTACGGGAGGTTAAAATTTCTTTTCCGGACAATAACTTCTGAACAGCTGACCGGATTAGGACAAATTCAGTAATTGTGGGTACCTTGCAACTGGATCTCACTTGGGATATTGCTCTCCATGCCAGGTACTGAACGTTACGGTTCCAAGCCAAATCAATTGTTTCAATGTCGAGGGGAATTCAACCATTCAGGTTTTCATTAATCATTGATAACGGGACTATTTTAACTTGTAGGTGCCAAACTTTTCATTAATGTAAGCATAATGGTTCTTTCTTGGAATAGTGAGATAATTTGATGCATATTTTCAATATTTACACCATTTATCAATGGTTAAAAATCTGTCCTAGTCTGTAGATATATGCTGAAGTGGAAGATTATGAATCACAAACGTACACCAGAAGTCGGTCATCAATGCATCTGTGGGGTCATCGGCATGGACCTATTGTCTAGGAATAAAGTGGGAAAGGGGTATTCTAAAATAGACCCATTGAAATACTATGAAATAGACAGAAAATTATCGTGTACCAGAATCTGCACCGATCTCATTTCATAATGAGGATTGACTCTGAGGAATGATCCGTGAATGGTGCATTGATATACCATGATGTGGGTACCGATGATGTGATATACCATGATGTGGGTACCGATGATGTGGCCAAAATGTCATCAATGTCGTAGGCAAGCTCTACCAGGCATTCATTACGTTCTGCTTCGCGCCTCTCCATTTAGCGCTGTAAGGTTCTCACGGACTTTGCCGGAGTTGACCCAAGGTCATCTGTTGCCACAGTAAACGAACATGACGACCGTCTAACTGGGCGAATTAATATCAGCCGCGATTCACCGATATATATTTCCGCAACATATAGTTCTGAGGTAATTTGTCAAAAAGCTGCCTTCAAACTGTGTGACACTGCCGTTTTGTAACACACTGGATATCCGTTAAGTGTATTTCAAGATAAATATACAATTTGCTTCCTAAGTCTTAAACCTGCTTTAATTAATGCCTTTTATCTCCGATTAAATGCACAATCAAACGTAGAAAAACGGAAGTTAAAAGAAAAAACCCCAACTCCCCTAGGAGTTGTCTGCCCCTAGGAGAGCTCTCCCATTCAATCCAGCGTGGTTACTATAAAGGTCATTGTAAGCCTTATTCCAATCCTCTTTCTCCTGTTTGCTCGAGCAGTGCACATCTAGGGAAGTATTCAGAGTCAATTTTACAACATTGGTTGTTGTTGTCTCGCTGGTATATCCTTTATCAAGTGTTGAGTTTGTTATTTATTCGGAACTTACTTACTGTATTATTATGTCGGAAGTTCCGTCTTGTATTCCATATCGTACGTGCGGGAAAAGTTTGTTCCTTTTTGGACGCTCACACGGCTTGCTTTTCATGTAAAGCTTTGTGTTATTGTGCGTCCACGTGCGCGGAATATGTATTATGGGTTCCGACGGCTTGGAAGATTTATGCCCAGGGCCGTCGTGCTTTGCTTTTATATGCTTGTGAGGACCCGTCTATTTCGGAGATCGACAGACGGGTCTTAGAAATTTCTTTGGTCAATGTGTGAAGTGTTGTTAGGATCTTGACCGAGCTGGTCAAGACCCCAGTTTCTCCCACGTCGGTATGTATTCCATACTATCATACACGAAGATAATTCTAGGTTGCTAGACAGTTTGACCCGGTCCGGAGTTTCATTGTCTAGGTTGATCCAAAACCCGTTCCTTTGTTACGCTCAACAAAGACCAGGTCGGTCTTGCCTGGCCATTCCATTGTCTCCTTCAGACAAAAGAATTCTTTACCGCAGGTTATTTCGCCTGTCTATCGGTACCACATATCTCTTCCAAAAAGAAGAAAGCTAATAAACTACGTGGACATAGTTTATTTAATTCCGTGCCCGATCTATTTGTGGGGCGAATGTTGGATTCGTTTGAGTCGGCCACGTGTTTAGTGTCTTTGGACGTACGTCGCTAAATACTTGGAGCGGAGATTTTAAATTCTCTTGAAATGATCGTCTTTATGAAATCTCATGTTTAACAAATAACACAGTCCTGCATTAGGCCAGTGTGTATTCAGTATTACGTCTTCACACAAACTTTGAGTTGCGACCCGGTGTGTTTGAGGTAAGCTTTATTAGCCTCCAACATTCCGTTTTGTTCGGTCAGTATGGAGCCTATTGTGTTGTACTTTAAACGAACAAGTTTTTGTTTCGTTGTTTCATGATTTTATCCATTGAATTGTGGATAAATTACCAGGATTGTGAGAACTACCCTCGTTTGACGCGGGAGGTTCGGTTTTTCTCCGCCGGGGAAATCCGAGTCTTTATAAGCAGTCCGTCAATGTTTCATGTTGTTGTTGTATGTTTTGTTCGGACTTTGATTGTCTCACCTTCATCCATTCAATTCTTGGGCCTACCAAGAAGGTAATCTCTTGTTATATCAAGTATTATTATGTGATTTTGATATCCTGTCTTCAAGAGAGATCTTACGGAGGTTTTATTCTGCCTCTCATGTTTACGTGTTTGTTGTTTTTGTGTACGTAACCACATCTCAACCCTATGTAAACGATGTTATAATAATAGCATAAATGGATGTTATGGGGCTTCAATGCTACGACTGTTTATTGCATTTTAATGAGCGTCTTTGCTGATCTCTTTATGTGATGAAGGGTGTGTCGATCAACAAAGGGATCACGTGTTGGTTATCGTGAGTAAGTAATTCTATTACCCACTGTTTATTGTGATTCTGTGCTATGCTTTGATACACAATTTTGTTTTATACATGTGATTTGTTTTGTTTCTCACCAAGCTGTTCCATCTGTATACTGTGTTACGCTTATAATTCAGATGGACTTATGCACTAATTTTAATTTCTTCCCTATGAGAAAATTTAAAATTTTACTAGCGTGAGTGGGAATCTATTGGTCCGGCCAAGGTTTAAGCCTAATGACACGTAAGTCGTGAAGTCTTCTATGGTTTCTTTCTACCAAGTTTGTATTACCAGTACAGTCTACTAGAGCATCAAACTGCTCTTTAGTAATGTTCTTACTGTTCTTCCGCTTCTCGACAAATTTGTTCGTGTTAGGTCATTTCAAATTCAAAATTTTTGAATAACCTCATTTTCCTGCCGGTGAGAGACCTTAAATGTTTTTCCTCTCTTCGGGAATTTAAAAATCCTTTAAGGATTTGTTTTGGTTTCCTGGAAAAATCTTTGTTCTGGATGTCGATTGTGTGACTTTTTGGTTATTGATAGTAACATTGTTGTAAATGTTTAATATTCTCTCCATATAAAACTCCAGTACTGAATCTCATGTACAGGAGACAAATTACATCGGAGAGGTCATAATGTAACCATATTCATTGACACATTATTTCATGTTCACTGACACAAAGATCCATAATCCCATTTATCTCATTGAGCTTACATTTGGTGATTAACGCTACAAACATTTAATATGTTCATCTCTACTGCGTTTAAAGAGAAGGAAAATTTATTA